>JAUTBT010049789.1:0-16035 GCA_032361225.1 Lepetodrilus schrolli | reverse complement strand
CGCTGAATGTTGCAGTAAACCTGCGAGCATCAGCTGGTACTAACAAGACCAAGGATGATAACTGCATTGCCACTCTAACTTTCGTGAACATTGATGCCGGGCCCCCGGGGCGGGATTTTAACCTGGAACCTTGGCTCCAAAGTCCAACTGTTCTACCACTGCGCTACCACCCGCCCTGGTTCAGTAGTACCGAAAGGTGCCGATAACATTGTTCTCGTCACCACAATGATAATATCACTTTTCTCAGATTGAGAAATCTCACTCTTTCAAATTCACCATTATTAATTTAAGTATATGACATAATAAAGTTACATTATAATCTACCTGTGGGGATAGGGGTGTAACCATGTCGTGATAAAATTACATTTCCCGATTGAATAGATGTAGACATAGTAGAACTTGGGGTTGCCATATCTCCATATCAGCAGATCAGCTGATATTTAGTTCTATGGACTAGGACAAGTAGAAACACGACTGTACCAGTACCTGAACTGATCAAAAGCCTGTCAGTTCATGATTTCAGTTTGTTCACTTCATGTTTTTTTAAATCAGTTTCCTGCAGTTATGACGAAGCTATCAGTAAATGTCAGAGTAGTGTTTGGAAGAATATTGAGGTATTGTATATCAGACTATCAAAAGATCAAGAGCATACATTCAGGCTAAATTCTCTCATATACACTATTAGAATCCGTGGAGATTTGCATTTTGCTAACATCAGCAAGTGAATGTACATATAAATTTATAGTAATAACAACACTTGCTTTCGTGTGCACAAATCAGCTGTTTGAAGCATTGATAGACAGCTCTCAACATTCACAGGAAATTAATCAGGCATACCATATTTCATGGTCAATCGTATTTTATCTGAAAGTATGCACGTTCTATTTGTCTACACAAATATGGCAACATTTTCCGCATGCCCCAGTAGTCTTAAATATTTTATTATTTTTTTTAGCGAGATAACAATTAAATTAAAACATGAAAATATTGAAAACCAGTAGGACATGTGGAAAATGTAGTAATGTGCAAATAAATGTATGTATATATAATTTATTACTGAAGTAAAATCATACATAAATAGAGATTAATACACGAGCTAGTGTGTCATATTGATTTTACGACACGAGTGATTCCAAATTGTATGAATTTCCATTCAAAAGTTGTTAGATAAAGAAATTGACACACTAGCGGACACACTCGCTAGTGTGTCATATTGATTTTATGACACTCGTAATTCCAGTCACCATGTCACCTAATCTACACATAGTCACTAAATGTCATGCCCATATAACTAGTAAAACTTTTCTAATATTAACCATTGTTAACAATCAACTAACTGCTTTTATTTTAACATTAACCATATTAACCCACCATCAATTCCAACTCTTTTCTTGCTTCAAGGGAAGGCAATAATTTTAATTACTGACATATACCTGGTAGTGTACACAACTATATATGACTCGTGTAGACATTCCTTTAAAGTCTACCTACTACCACGACCACTGTAGACATACATAACTTTGTTACATGTTGGCGATTCCCTCCAGACCAACTCTTAACCATGTTAACCAGTGATCTATCATGTTTATTGAGTAATATTCCCATTGATATTTTCTTAATTTCTGAACACACAGTCTAGGATGACATCAGATAAGGACGATAAGCTACTTTTGTAGGAATTTTCACGTTGGATGGAGAACGACATGGATATTAACACTTGTAGCTTACATGGCGGAATAAGCTCAGCTCAGACTATGTCCGGCCGAGATAACAACATGAATAAAGCGCTGGTCCATGAACAAAGTAATGATGGAAACCATAGTGCAACTTTATAGTGATTAAAACGTGACTACAATTTGTTCTCATCGGCTTCCTTGTCTGCTTCATCATCTGCTTCATCATATTTATGATGTAATTATCAGAAAAGAATACAGTTCCTTAGTTTCTACACATTCAAGTTAATACACACACTGAACAAACCACTGTTCCATGAACAAAGTAATGATAGGTACCATAGTGTTAACAATACTGGTGATTAAAACGTGATCACAATTTCGTTTGGTTCGTTCCAAATGTTTGGGGCTTGTGAAAATTGGATAATCAGAGATGCAATATCCTGCACTATTTGGGTAAACATAAGTAGTAGGCCTACAGTTCTAATAGTAATATACTGTCCCCATTATCTAATACAATGTGGATTTGTTTTCGTTCCTTTATTTGGATAAACAATCATTTTGATAGTTTTGTGTTTGTTAGAATAACTTCTATTTCGAAATTTGGATATGGTTTTAAAAGCCAGATTCCATACTACTTAATAATTGTGTGCACCCGATAATAATTAACGAAAATTAAAATAGTGTATGTAGGGCCTATTATTAATGAGAATGTATACTATATATATATACACGTATGAACATTTTTTTCCAAAATCCCGGGTGGGGGCAACTGTCCCCTTGTCCTCCCAGTTACCTACGGCCCTGAAGTTGTATAATAAAACTCTCAAGTTGTCTTCATCAAATTAAATTTGTAATTATCAGAAAACAAAGTCAAGCTCTGAGGTTATGAAAATTCTTAAGTACGATTCCATGCTCAAAGGCAACAAATAAAATCGTACTCCAAGAATTCGTAACATCGGGCCTGGTTCTTCAATTGCTACACACATGTACCAACCTGAGTGTCTCCTTTTTAACTTGGACTGAGGGGGTGGTTCTGAAATGTAAAACAACAGCATATATTATTAATATTATACCACACACACTGATACATGTATATTCTGATATCTTATTCTAACAGAATGTAAAGGATGGTGCAAATATAGTGACTTTACTTTATAAGTGTGTCAGTTAATATTATTATTAATTAATATAGTATTGCTCATCATAATTCATGTCAGTTGTTATTACTGCTGGTAGAATCCATATCCCTTTCAGACATCAAATACAATGACACAAATATCCCATAAAATGATAAAACCATTGAAATTGGCGATTATGCATTTGCTGGCATCACAGAAGAATAGCACAGATGAACAAGATTGTAATCATTTTATTTCTTAAAAATATTCAAAACAAAGTATGTCTCAACATTCATGACGATCGAGTCATCCGACATAAGTTCACAAATTCTCAACTCATAATCAGCTAACAGATCACTGTAGAAATTTGGATTGTACCACATGTAGACTTATTCTTTTGATAAGTCAGTTGTAAACGAGAACAAGTTGCACATGATATAGACATGTAAAATGTGCAGTATTCTCGTTCACATCTGTTTAACAACATATGAAAAATGTGTATGTTTTCTTAAAGTAAGTGTTTTGTGTTTGTAACGTGTTTAGCATGATTAGTAGCATCTTGCCTAGGCCACGTGACCTTATGCCATGTACGACCCCTTGCCTGCAAAGCCTATGAATTCCCGGCACAGCGAGATGAAAGGGCTACGGTCAGCACTGATACTTTAATCAGATGTGTTCTAAGATGTATTAGCTCTGCCTACTTGTCGGTTACAACAATGACATCAAGCACTGTCACCTGTCATCTGCAGAATTTGCTCGGTTGCCAAGCGTGGGCAAATCCATTCTAATAGTTTTCTAGTGGGAAACCAACATGCACAGGTGTTAGGTATACCTCCACAAGGTGACGGGCTGTCAACACATTTTGTCATGCCAAGCTGAATCGCATCACAAAAGTAGCTGTTAATAAAACCTGTTTTCATTGGTTGGTTTAAAATTATACACATGGACAGACAACTCGCTAGGGTACCATTTGCTAGCCGGATAAATGTAGGCTATAATGGGAAGGGTAGTAAACGTAGTCATGCATAGCTCGGAGTTCCCTGGGGGAGATGGATTAGTAGTAGATATGCCAGACAATTTGACATCGATAATCGAGACCCACCAATCAATCGATTACTGACATATTATCCACTGCTGTGTCCAAAGTTACGCACTATTAATAATAGTATTACTATATTGTTATGAATACAGAAGGTTATCAATACATTACAGGCTTGTCATCTAGAACTTAGTGCACAAAATTGTAGCAATGTTTCAATCACAAATCTAACGGCATATACAATTAGTATACTTATGAAAATTCCACTTGCCCCAATAAGTCAGTTCGGAGTTTCATGGTGTGCGTGTCAAAGGTGAAAGCACATTGAACAACAATCATCTACATGGTCTGAGGCACTGTAGTGCTAATAATGCATGTTTATCATCTATTTTGTGTTACGTGTTTGTTAAGTACTGTAAAGTATTCTGGTGGCTGTGATAAGCATATTAATACTACTACATGTGCTGTCACCTTTTGACATGCACATGTGTATTCTAGGCAAATTCGAAATTCCGATCTGGCTAATGGGCCAGGCATGTTCTATCTTAATCATGTTTAACTATGAACACAAAATGAATTGTTTTAAGAGGTACATTATTTAAATTAAATTCAATTCCGTAAAATAATATGAACTAATGATGTAATTTTTTATTTGATATTATAATGAGTATCAATAATTTTTCCTTGCAATCATTTTATCGACACAGGAGTTTCCCCTGTCAATGCACTAATATTATAGTAGCAAATATTTTAACTGGTTACTGAATACCATACATATACAAATTCACAATTACAAATATCATGAATATTGAATATAAATTTCATTTCTACTGTATCAAAGCATGTACATCTCCGAACTGAATAATTCCCATAAGGAAAGAGTAGCAAATATAATCAGCAAGGTTTTCAATGACTGAAAAGTTCTTAATGCATTTAATAAGTGTTTAGCTGTAATTTCTCTCTGGATCAGGAAATGTATGTGGATGAAGTGTAATCTTTTCAGTGTTTCAGTATTACCTCAATTACTGGTTTACTGCTAAATTAACAGGTTAATGCATCTATTAGGACTTTGAGTGTTCTATTGTGGTACATGTTCAACAGGGTTAAGCACCCAATCAGAATAAAAAGCCGTTGCAAGTTGATGGTAAACAATGCCTCAATGAGTAGAAATCGCAAAGCCAGGTGAAAAGATATGTACACCAATGTGGTTACTCAGCAAATGTTACATAACGTTGTGTGTTTGCAAGGTATATTGTATATCATCATCTTACCATGTAAAGATGTGTCATTGACTCGCAGTAAAGATAAATACAATATTCCATACACCACGGGTCGACCTTTGCGACTCTCCCTGTGGGAATTGACAAGTCGCAGGATGTATTAATTTATGGGTGTATCCATTGAGCAGAATGTGATTTACAGTGCACTCTTGCATTACCAGCACTCCTTGGGACCAAGACTAATATGCCGGTTTTGACAGCGTGCCGGATTACTCAGTTTATCAAGAGTTCCGTTGGACTTGGCTCAACGTCATATGCGCCTAGCAGTTAAATCTTCCGTTCTATCGACAGCTCAATACGCATATGTTTTGTTGGTCGTTCTCCCATCATGATGATGGTACCAACAATCTAGCACTATATGAAAAAAATACCTACAAATGCATATTTAAATGTACTATGGCAAATTTAACTCATAGAAGCCATTGCAATTTAGTCATTATACATGCATAGTAATCCCATTGATCACCTGTGTAGTTAAAGTCATCTTAAAAAAACCAACGTCCATCTGGAAATGGCTGCCAATATTGTTTTCACAATGATTACCGGAATTTTAAGCCAGAACTCAAAAGATGAGCGATTCTATGAGAATACATGAAGGCCTATTAGTAATCCATTTGATCAATTGTGTACCGCAACTGTGACCGCCAACAAAATGGCAGCCATTGTTTTCATAATTTGACTCCTAGGCCGGTTTATACCAGGTAAATTAGTAGAATAACACACCCGGTCTGCTTTTGTGATGCCGGTATATGGAATAGAGAGATGCCAGTTTTATTCAAATGTTAACTAATGTTAAATGCATTGTTAGTCACACCTGAACATTTGTATATCTGGCAATGTTTCTATTGTAACTAAAAAATAATAATAATTGGGGTTTAGAGCCGCTTTCCAGATTCTTTCACTTATATCACAGCTTGTCAGTTTAAGGCAGGAAGAAACCCGCAACATCCGTAGCACTGAATGTTGCAGTAAACCTAAGAGCTGGTACTGACAAGACCAAGAATGATAACTGCATTGCCACGCTACAAATAGCGTATCTTATCAATATCACATCAGAAAGGTAACTTTTGCGAACATTGATGCCCGGCTCCCAGGGCAGGATTTGAAACTGGAACCGTTGCCTCCTACGTCCAACGTTCTACTACTACCCTCCCCCTTATGCAATTATAAGTCATGGGGATTCACTACAAGGAATGTTGACTAGTCTGAGAATGTTACGATCTAGTTCACATGGATAAAGGAAGAATTACTTTTAAGTTGATTTACAAACTTGTAACTTGTCATTAATTGCCACTACTGCACTAGTTAAGATGTAATATCTCAGCATGCTTAGCACACAGAAATCATAATGAATGAATTAAAGCTTTACGTCGCAGTGGAAATATTTCACCCATTGGCAATGATCACAAGTAATAAATAATATGGTCAGGCCATATTGCATGTTTAGCACATACATCATACATGTGCACTTTCAAAATTCGAATGATCACCCGGCAGCTAAATATGAAAGCTGTGTTTCAGGGAGGTAGTTGGGCGACTAAAATAAAGGAATTTTGCTACACTGGCACCTGGTTAGTCTGTATTAATACTATTATACATTGTTCTCACCCAAATAACCCAATCGACCAGTTAAGCAACGTTAGATTTCTCGAGAGGAAAGAGGGTAAAGCATTTCAATGGCTCCTTTCATATACAATAATAATTAATAATATACCAATCAACATAATTCATATTTAAATTATACTTTCACCCTCTGAGACTATGGATAGTCTGGGACCTTGTGTATAAATAATTATTCAAATTTATTTTTCATTAAAGCATGTCATAATAATCATTATCCCCAGCAGTTGATCTATAAGAGGTCATATTAAATTATGGCAGTGTTCGACAGATAACCCTTTAGGCACATGTACTTGTCTTTAGGGGCTCTCTTGTTGCTTACAGCATGGAGCGGCATAATAGATAAAAGTAGACAAGTGGAATCGTTATTTAACTAACAGTTTATTTAGACGTGTACAGAACTTTGGTACCCAGGTGGATCTGCAATAATGAAGACAATTGAAATGAAACTATCAAATATTTAGCAAAGACTTTACCCTATCAATGTTTATCATCAAATTTGATTACGAAACGAAAAATAATTATCAATATCATATTCATAGGTTTGCTTTACATTTTAATGGATGAATGTCTGGATAATCGGCTCAGCATCTCTCGCTTCAAATCGTGTCAAATCATAGATTATAGTTAACGGTCAAATGCAGTGAAGCTTCAGCATTCAACAGCTGTTCATCATTCTGTTCAAAACAAGGTCAAGGGATAAAAATTCACCTACAGATTTGTATCACTTGTGAGCTTATAAATATAATACCAGAAACTGGTATCATGTGAGCACAAATGTAACGCAAGTAACCAAATCCCAAAAGTAAACACACCGGAAATATTGTTCGACTACAACTACCAACCCTAACAGGGCCCCCACACACACACCAAATAACCTACCCATGGGCTCATCATCATCATCGTCTTCGTCGTCGGTGTGCATGGGCTCGTCAGATTGGTTCGGCTCTGGTGACCGCACAAATCTAACTCCACGTTTCTCATTGATCTTATCTACAGTTTTGCAGTCATTTAATTTATTAAAGTAATCGGCTGCAAACTGAACAAGATCCGCCGGCGAAGGTTTTTCACGAAGCACAGCCACAGTGAATTCCTGCAGCAAATCCGTCAATCCAACGGGGATTTCGAAATTCATCATTTGGGGTAACAAATAATATCCCAGCAGTATATATCCGATATGAAAGCAGCACCACAATCACCTATTCCACATTATCGAGACGGTAGACAGTAACACGAATATTTCCGTCTGCATACAGCATATAATCACACCAAGGTTACGCTAACTTTTTGACGTCAATATAAACCGGGGATATTACTACGCGAGAATGTCAAACGCATGTGGTAAATACTCTTAGTCTTGTCATACATTCGAACGAAAAAGTGAACAAAATGTTTTCATTGGTAATATCAGTAAGCCGAGAAATGTTTATCTTAGTAAATACATAAATAACCCGTATTTGAAACGTGGTGTTATTTTGTCACGCGGATGCCGATGACTGGGAATGCGAAATAAGAGGATAGCATGGCAAGCGAGTCCATTCCTAAACAAGTTTGGTGTATCTCGTATGTGGACAGTTGTGAGTTCAGTGAAAGGTCGTTATGTCTGTACGATCTTGATACACCTATGGATTGTCATATACATTTATCTGACCTCACGGGTATGTTTATATGGCAAGCGTTTCAACCACGTGAAGTGCCTGTAATATAACATACCAAGTGATCTTGAAATTTGTGTCGTCTGCTAGACGAGATATGATGACGCTTGCAACAGTTCCTTACACAAGCTACTGGTGGTCGGTTATACCATGTGTCATGATGTAGATAGCCAGCAATAGATCTACTAATGTATTAGATCTAATTAATATAACAGTTTGTATGTTTTCTAACTTTGGTTGTACATAACAGTTTCATTCTTGTATCATGTCGGTCATGAAATCGTATGCATGGAAAATAAATCAATTTAGGGTCTATCTAATGTTCAGTTCTAAGCAAAATTATACCTAACCAAAAGTAGACCTATACTTTTTAAATATAATCAGACGTCCTAATATCAAACACGCCAAGAAAACTATGCATTGACTATATTGCACCTACCATACAACATGGTTTATTTACTGTACATGCTACTGAACGCAAATTCAAAATCACTATACATGTATATGTATGAATGTGTATTATATATCGTTGTTATTAAGGCCTCAAATGGTCGTGTAATGTTTTTATAAGACTATATTATTACTCATGGTATTGTATGACAATCAAATACACATTCCCCCTTTTCCTTAGAATTAACTAATTTTTCTGGACAAATTGGTCATTAAAACTTGTATATAATATAGCTAGTGTCTGGTTGAATTAGCCACTTGTGTGGACACGCCAAATCCGAAATGCATACCTTTCTACTAAATGACTGACTCGTCAAACATCGTAACAAACAAAAAATAATGCATAAATCTATACAAAATGGTTTTAAAGCGTTTTGTTGTTGTTGTTAGTTGTTTTGTTGTTGTGGTTTTTTTTGTATAGAACGTTGAAATAGTACATAATACATAATACTTATCTTGATAATGTTTTGACGGTTTCCATTTTCTTCTGCCACACTGTCCATTGGAATGAGCACATCTTGTAATGTATAGTTGATCATGCAGGACCTTTTTCCTACTAGTGTAGTCCTCTTGTCTTTCTCACTGAGCATTACAATATTATATCCTATACTGGCTGATTTGTGATTTCGTGAACGTAATATACTACTTCAGCAAGATAATTAAGGTATAGAGATTGGCGTATATAATACTCGTTCTTTAAGCTTCAACGTATTATTATTGAAATGTATATGCTTGTAGGCTATAGTACCATATTACACCGTGCTCCGTTATTAAATTATATATATATATATAATTCCGACTCAATGACAATATCATGCAGCCACGGCACGTAAATATTCACTTTCCTACTTTCAATTACAAATGCCTGCGTAATACGTAACATAATTTTGCTGATTACGTGATACTAGTATTTGACAGGCTTGCCCACGTTGAACTTGAAGGACAAGTTAGAACGTGCACGTGAATAATATCACGCAATCAACGAAATTATGTGACGTAATACGCAGGAATTCTCGCGTTTGAAGTTGAATGTGGGAAAACTAAATAGTCTATAAACAGATAGGAAGGTACGGGGCACGAAGTTTATAAACAGATAGGAAGGTACAGAGCACGAAGTTTATAAACAGATAGGAAAGTACAAGGCACGAAGGTTATAAACAGATATAAACAGATAGGAAGGTACAGGACACGAAGTTTATACAGATAGGGGGGCATACATGTTCACTGAACACGCTATAAATACAATATATGCAACACAACATGACGGATACTTTTAATCGAGTCGATAGAAAAATAATATGACCTAGATCTATTAACATCCGGCGGCAGGTCCACATTATTTTATTATTATTACCAAGAATGGTCCCCTCAATTCGTATCTCAATAGATTTGACTAAAGCAATTGTGACGCTTAAGTAATAATCGTATTCAGAACAACACTCAACAGAGTTATTCGAGCATGGCCATTTTATTTCTATGTAGCAAACTGTCTCGCCAGATTTCCCTGAGAATGTGGCTACTTTTTTTTTTCTCGAGAAAACGAATTTGTGGATTCAACACTGATTTTCGAGGAGTAATTTTTGTGAGTTCATAAATTTTTATTTTAAAGAGTTACAATTACCCAGTAGAGTTACGTCGTTTCGTACAGGTACATTTAGAACGGAAAATGTCATTACTGTCGCAGGTATTTGTAGCAATATGGTCATCCTAACAATCGATTGACTATTAATTTCACCCACCTCTCTCACACAACGTCACTGACGCGTGCGCACGCAATGTCCCAGCCCTCATCTCGCGAGAGTGATCGATTCCCGAATTGATGTCTACTTAAGCTTTAGAAACAACAGGAGGAAAGTCAATCCAATAATCAATTATGGATTATACATCGCCGTATACCGCTACCCGCGTTCCATCGGAGGTAACAATCTTGTTCTCATATTTCTATTTCCGCCAAAGGACCGCAATTTCCGGATACCAAGATATGAAAGATCTTTCGTAATGTAATTCCGTAGCTGTAAGTGATGTGGATACGTTTCCTTAGAATTTGTCACACTAACTCAAGACTAGTTCGAGTACAGAAATTGATTGTTTCGTTTATTACAGTATATATTCCCAACACATTTAATTAAAGGCCGGTATACTTCGGGGACATTTGTACATTTAGTGTTAGATTACATTAACAACGAATAATATCCAAGCGTTTACAGGCTCAGTACTCGTTTGACTTCGAGTATTTACAGACGCAGTGGAAGAAGAATGGCACGTAATTCCTAAAACTGAGTTCAGAGATTTGGTAATGAATCTTCCCCTGAAAATATATATCTGCCGGCCCATAATTAATTGTGTTGAGTATATATAGACGAGCATTGATTTACTGGTATATTTATACAAGAGCTCGGTTCTGATATATACTATCCAATTGAAATTAAGGAAAATATTCCAGAGAATCAGTGGACAGACTGCGTGCACTCAAACGACATTAAACACATATTATACATTAGATATCGGTGAGCAATAAATAGAAGCAGTCCGTGGAATACGAATTGGCAGTCTACAGTACAGTACAGTACTCGAACGCTGGGTGGGGGAACGTAATGAGGGATTGAGTCCTACTGGCTCCTGCTTTGTGTGTGCGCGCGCGCGTGTGTGTGTGTGTGTGTGTGTGTGATATGAACTTTATTCATCCAAAGGAGACTTACATTTGAATAACAGAAACAATTCAGAAGACGGTCCTGTGTGATGCATCCCCCATTAATATTTCTACGTCAAAAATCCATAGTAATATTTGCACGTGTAAAACCAAACAATAAAAAAAATTCGCAATGCGTCAAAATAGTATCTTTGTTGACGGTAAATTTGAAACTTATTCTTAGAAATAATGGTGAGACAATCCCTGACTTTAGGCCCAAAGTAGCAGGCTATTGGTATGATTTCAACAGGAACATCAATATCACAAGTTGCTGTACACGTTCTCGAATTTGGAACATAGAATTACTTATTAGACGAACATTTTGAATCTCTAAGAGAAGAATGACGGCATAGTCACTGAAACATTTACACATTCCACACACGTACATATATATATATATATAGATATATATACATATATATGCATCTCTCATCAGTTATAAGGTATAATACAGTGAACTAATCATTATTAAATATACTTACCAATATTATATCCAGCAGAATATTTGTTATCTGCCATGTAAGCCTAAGTATAAGGGGGCAAATGTAAAACTGCAATTGTTGTTCAATGTATTGTCAATAAAATGTGTAAAACATTCTTTCCAAAATTATTGTTGTCTAATCTTATCTATTGAATATATATAACACAGATACAACAAATAGAAAATACAGTGTCCTTGAATTTATTGTTATTAGCACAAACCTACTGTAATTGATGGCAAAAGTGTACAAAGTATGTTACGGTTATGACGTTTTACTGTTGCGGTAATAACCAATGATACAAATCCATTTGTAATTACTATTATCTAAACATTTTTATTTTAATTAAATACAGAAATAGAGATCATTTAGAGTAAAATATGACAGTTACTAACTTATGTAACTAAGTTTAATCAAATTATAAGTTCAAAAATAGAAGTTAAGACTATAAAAACAACACCGATTCCAGATCAGTTTATTTTTTATCAGAACTATCATATCCCTCAACATATTGAATCTGAACCTTTAATAGTGATTGTAATACTCCAAGCAATACACAAACTTGGCACTCTCATCAGAGATGCATTTAACATTTATTTTACTTTAACATCAGAATGTCATTACCAAAACGAACTGTTTTATTGCGGTAATGACTGTTTTGGTAATTAAATGTCTTATGAAATGTGTGTCTCACGTGTGTTACAAACATTGCCATGAAGATTAAACCTCAAAAGTATCTGCATGCATGTATCCACTCTTTTATATCGTCAATCTTTGGATTCCAGAGTAATGACGCCGAATAAGTATACTCATGTTGTTGTTTTTTTAGCTCTTTGAATCAGCATCCTTGCTGCTAACATGTCTTCCACTGTTTTGACCTATGGAACTTAGTTCACATGTGCCTTTCTTTTGAGAGTTAATTCCTTTAAACTTAACAACTGAAACATATACTATTATGGTATTAAAATAACGCACTGATATGTGCACATTTGAAAATAATTTCATTATGGAAAATAATGAAAGGTACGTCCAGGAAAAAACATGAATAGAGGCCTGGTCGATCGCATTTAATTGTTGTCGCATTTATATCTAAATTTTTGAGGTCGCATTAATTTCCTGATTTACAGTACCCGTTACGGTAATGACATAAAATGGTTAGGACACTTTTAAAACAATAAAACGTAACAGAATTTTTTTTCATTTTAAGTTATGATATACACAGAAAGCTAGATATACTATTGTACTACTTGATGGTAAATAAGTTTTGTTTAGTTTTACGTTTGTTTTCATGTGATGATATTCGATTAAGTGAAGCGAATTGGGGTCTGGGACATGGCTAAATCAGCTACACTTTGCGATAAAAGTATTCTTTGTAAAATAGCAAACTCGTTTAGTATAATTTCCCCCAGAAATATATTACCCTTGTGTTCCTTTACAATAATTATTAACTATTTTTAGTTTTGATATAAGTTTAGTTACACTTTCGTGGGACACACGTTTTCCCTTTTCTGTGGAATGACCCGTCTACGATTGCCTTGAAAGAGATCCATTGAACTTGTGACTAAATAATAGTATAAATAAATACCGTACAGGAATATTCGTCTGTATAAGACACCCCAGCTGTTATGCAGACATTGTTTTCACAAGGGATGATACTGTTACAGGCTTGATATCGAGTTAGATGTAATAGGATTCCTAATCAGTAGTATTTAACGATGACCAACGGTTTCATTAGAAACCAGATCTACACCAGTAATCGCCCTTGAGAAAATTAATGTCGGTTTGAAGAGCGACTGTAAAATTCCTGTTACGAGCACTGTTTACAACCTCATTAGACTGGTTCTATTGAGCGCTATAACTATCCCAATCGGAAGTGTACAATTCACATGTTGATAGCAGATCGATACCGAACCGTCGTATCGAGATTACGTCTCAATAATATAATATTCTAGACGTACATTCACATGACAATGGAATCAACACCATTCTAACCACACATTCGTCAATGTCTAAGAATTTTAGATTCAAGTGTTGATTGTTTGTCTGATAACGACAGACTTGTCTAGACATATTAAAACATTCACGTATTAGCTATGGACGTGATCTTCAGAATGTCTTTTGTAATGTGTCGTGTTCTATGATGGTATAAGTTGTCCGACACTATGTAGGCTATGCATCCCAGACTGGCAAGCAACACACAATTGCAAACTGCATGTAATAGGCAATAACATTATTATACATGTACTGGCTTTCCAAAACGGCATCTAAGTGAACACGCATACTCTCTCTCTACCCAGCAATACAGTATGCCTAAGACCACTGGCACTGGCACTGGCACTGGTGACGATTTTCAACGAAAGGAACAGTACGGGTAGGACTATATAGTGATAGACAAATTTAAAGGAACGCAAGTACTGTAATTGTGATATACCATGACATTGATTGGAGATTGGTATGATTTCAACAGTAACATCAATATTAAAACTTGCTGTAAACTGTGTATGACGAATAAACATCACTGTGTGAAAAATGTTAATTACTACGAAACAACGCGTTCCCTTACTATTTTCTTTCAGTATATCAGATGCTGAGTATGACCTTTCTCCCACTATAACAGAACAGAACAGAACTTTATTTTCTCAAAAATGACATGGTGATATAGAGAACATACAGCATTACAGACAATTTATAACATACAAAGACCAAGTTTGATATATTTGGAAAGCTTAAGCAATAACGGACCATAAATCACATTTCATAATATTTACAACAGTATTCTGGTAGGGTAGCATTTCTGTGTACATTAAATGATGGACAGAACACTAAACAATGTAATTCATCGCAAATAGCATTGTTGTAAAAGGTGCATATTCTGTTTTATCCAACATATGGTTCAAGATAACTCATGACATAAATATCATATCTTGCACAGTAGTGCATACCACCTTGAACGATTTTCATTGGCTGGTTACATGGTTTGCATCACAATTTTCCCACGCCTGTAATCGTGATAGGTACGGTCGGGACTTCCACATGAGAATACGTTTGAGTTGTATGAATTTCCTTTCAAAAGTTGTTGGATAAAAAAAATTAACAAATTCGCTAATATGTCATATTGATTTTACGACACGCGTGCTTCCAAAGTTCATGTTTTCCTCGGAAAATATCGACTTTGGAATCACTCGTGTCGTAAAATCAATATGACACACTAGCTCGTATATTAATCTCTATTTCTTTATCAATATTATGCCACCGGTCAGTTTCAATGGGTAGTCGATGCTTAGAAGTTCTTAGTTTGGTTATCCAATGACGATAATTTGGTTCTAACTGAAGTAATTGCTTATACATTACATACTATTGACCTATTGGTGAATTAATTGCCGATCTGTACCAGGACAGTTTAAAATGATCCATAAGAACAAGTTTTACATTGCTCTTCAAAAGATTTACGCTGGTCACATTTTGAGATATCCATATATACAACATCCCAGTATCCTGTATGATTTGTTTTACATTACTTAATAGAGCAAACTTAGAGTCTGCATTGAATATTTGCAGATTATACATAATAGTGTACATGACATTATTGCATTAAGAAGTTTCCCCCAGTATGAAACCTTTCTGACTTTAACTAACACCTCAAGTGGATATCTCCCCAATTCGCCATACACTATAAAATCAGGCGTCGACTGTTTTACATTCAAAATAAATTTACAAAATTTTAAGTGAAACGTTCTAACATAGTAATATTTTCAAATCTCCACATCTCCGATCCATAAAGCAATATAGGTTATAAGGACATGCAGCTGCTCTCACGGAAAGTGGTACTTTGTGAGCAGTCATCTAAACCATTCCATACCCGCGTGCACGTATACCATGTATTGCCCATACAATTATTGGCATACAATATCACTTATCTCCAAATATATTTTCACTGTAGGATAGGTACAATTTCATTGTAGTTTACATTTCCGGTAAAACCCGAATAATCAGTTGGTAAAGTACTGTAAAATCTCAATTTACTATATA
>JAUTBT010049778.1:4308-16036 GCA_032361225.1 Lepetodrilus schrolli | reverse complement strand
AGGTCAGGACAGATACTGGAGGTCAGGACAGATACTGGAGGTCAGGACAGATACTGGAGGTCAGGACAGATACTGGAGGTCAGGACAGATACTGGACAGATACTGGAGGTCAGGACAGATACTGGAGGTCAGGACAGATACTGGAGGTCACGACAGATACTGGAGGTCAGGACAGATAATGGAGGATGACCAGGTGACACTAACTGAAGGAGATGTTGAGAGTCATGCTGTTGATTTGAGGTTGTATCTTGGTGGATGGGTCAAACTGCAACACATCCAGGTCCGCAAGAATCTGGCTGGCCGACATCATTTCTGAAAAACATTGAAAAATTCCTTTTAGAAATTACCCACTGATAGTCAAATTATCCAAGTTCACAGTAAATTCATGAATTACAAATATAATGGTAACAGAGCCTTTGTAAACGCTTATTTAGGATTTGTTGTTTTGGTCCAGTAGATCCTTCACTCCTACCTTTGTCCAGGAGGATCTTGCTGAGGGTCTCCTTGAAGTGGACCACACCGTCATAGACTCTGACAAACTCGTGAACCACCGGGTGCTCAGCCAGGGATGATGATTGTCTGATGGAGGAAACAGGGAATCAAACACAAGATGTTTAAATGCTTCTGTCCAACACTTTTTGAGAGGACTAATTTGTAAGAGCAATGATAAAACAAGATGAACATTCTTCTTGTGCAAACTGATGTAAGGCTGGACCTAGACTAGTAATGAAATAGTCCTATACATAGTAGAGATGTTGAGAACACAAATTTACTCACAGAACACTATTAAATTAAGGTAAAGGGCTAGATAGATTATTGCATGCACACTGGATGCAAACGAATGACCTGACATCATATGGGTGAATTCAGGCAACCATTTGTTCACGAATAGTGTGTCTATCATGTAACTCAGTAACCTGATGTGGCTATCAGTAAAGTAGGATATTACAAGAACATTGATAAATGACAACATAAGCAAACATAATTCCTACCTGACAGGAGTAACCTCCCTTTGAACTTCTAATGGTGGTGATGTCCCAATCTCATTGGTTTTGTTAAGATTTACTTCTGCAGAATAGAACACAAGAAATGTGCTGATTATGGAATACCATGGAAATAATACCAGAGGGATGTCAATGGGCTACATTTTTAGATTAATAATACAAAACCTGTAGAACATTCAATAAATAACACAGAAGAATATGGAGGGAAAGACACAAATACCTGGTAGCTGGTCAACGTTTTCAAAATAACTTGCACAATTGCCTGCCAGAACACCATGCAGCACTAATGAACACTTTATTGTCATGCCGTCTCAGTGACACACCTTTATCATCTGGCACACCTTTATCACCAGCGTCATCATCGTCATCGTCGACATGGAGGACATCACTGTCCAGAGACCGGGGGGTCGGGATGGTGATCCCGGGTGACTTAGTCCGACGCTCGTCAGCCACTTTCTTTGATTCCTCCAGTCGCTGGCGGAACTGGCTACGGAGTGACGCCCGACTCCGCGCGGATGAGGCTCGGACCTCCTCCTCCTCAGTGGCGCCCTCTGCCATGGGCGGGGACTGCAAGCAGCCATGTTGGATATGACACACACGCTCTACAGCATGCTGCATGTACAGTACAACCACACCAAGAAGTAACAATCTACAGTGTGTCTGTACATGTACGATTATGTGGATGTATATGAACTGCTATAGGCTGAACAAAGTTGTCTAGGATACGTATAGACCAAATACAGGCCGTCATTGATATACAGAATGTCTTATAAAAACTTTCAATGGAATTATTCTTAAAATACCACTGAAATTATTGCCGAAAAATATATAAATTAGAAAAAAAATACAAATAAATAAATAAATTATCAGAAGTAATAAATTGCCATACCTAACCTGATGAAAATTATACATAAAATTTAATTCATAATTAATGGCAAGATTTTCAAATTAATCATGGAATTAAAACACAAGATGTAAATCAGTATGGTTACATGTATATTGGTATATATAGTCATGAATACACAGAGTTACGAATAAACGGAGTATCATTTCAAAGCACAAACTGTTAACAAAGAATAATGTGGGTGGAGCTAAGGCAGGACATGCAGACTCTTTATAGTGATCTTGGTATTCATATCAGTTTAACATAGCATAATGGAAGTCCTGCAAAATATCTGAACTGATGGATTTTACAATTTGTATGGCAATGCCGTCTGATCAATTTACAGTACTTCCAAGATTTAGTATGTATTCTACACACATGGTATTTGAAGATATTAGACAAGTTAGATGGTGACACAGATTTGGGCATTTCATGTCTTTAACCATCGCCTACAATATACTGCAGCTGAAAATAAATGATATGGGTACATCTTCTGTATCCATTTTCAACTGATCTGTTAAAAACATTGAAATAATATAATAACACATGCAGGTAAACAAATAAGAATTCACATCATGCAGGTAAACAGTATACAATACAATACATGCAGGTAATACAACCTCAGAGGCATAATAATTTGTGTTAAATAGAAAACTTTGCAATGGAAATTTTTCATACAATGTTTAATTGGAGTACGATATTTGTAAAGAATAAGCACACATATATACAACTGTGGTACAATGGTTTGGTAGGTTATCAACAAAGCAAAGCATATGATGGGATGAGTGGGAAGCAACATAAAATATATTCACAGGCAAATTACATAGAGTTTCTATAACATGATACAAAGGTTATCAATCAGCGGACAGCCAGCACATTGTCTTGGAGGGGAGACAACTGTTCAGGGGAGGCAATACCTGTGGTACCACAAGATGGCTGCCACCGGTCTCGGACACAGTTGAGTTCTCTCTGGGCACCTTCGAGTTCGAGCCCACTCTGTGTGACCTTCCTGAGGATGCTGGTGACATTGCTGATGATGTTGGCGAATTGTGACTGACTGGCGTGGAGTTAGGATTCTTTTGCATCTGCTCTGCTGACAGCTGACTGTCAGACTTCTGGGATTTGCGTGATCCGGCACTGGAAAGCGGTTTCTCCGAGATCTGATTCTCCTGCTCACCGCCCTCTGCCTGTCTGGGAGATGGTTGTCCTGGTTTGTCTGAGACTGGCTGAGTCTCCAGGTTCTGTTGTAATACAGCAAACTTCACAAACCACATGCACAACACAAACAATCAGCCCAGTTGTAATATTACAACTCTTACCTGAAGTCACCATAGTGTTTGTGTCAGAATGAGTTTCCAGGACGTCACACACAATAGTCATATGATAGTTATGATAGTTATGATAGTTATGATAATATGATAGCTATGATAATTATGATAATATGATAGTTATGATACATATGATACATACAATAATAGTTATGATACATATGATACATACATATGATAGTTATGATCCATATGATATATAGTTGTGATAGTTATGATAATATGATAGTTATGATACAGAAGATAGTTATGATACATATGATGCATATGATAGTTATGATACATATTTAGATGTGTTGACCTAATTGTTGGGCCTTAGAGCATCTTTGAAGGTCATTCTACTCATAACTTGCCAGTGGAAAGAAATGGGATTTTAATGGGTTCATATTTAAAATCTCAAAATACAACGTGGATATTATATTGTGAAAAATAATGAAAATGTAAGTGAATGTTAACCATGAACTCTGTGATAACATTCCAGGCAAACAAACATGAACTCAGTGATTGTAAGTGCACGGCAACCATCAAGGACATGCCAATGTAAGTGAATCACATTTCAATTTGTAAATGTAAGTGCATGCCAACCAATCTTGTAATTGATGAACTTGTGTTACTGCAAGTGAACCAATCTTCAACTTGGTGAATTTAAGTGCATGCCAACCAATCTTCAACTTGGTGAAATCAATTCAATGCAAGTGAAACAACATTGAACTCGTCAACATGATAAATTCCATGCATTTAAACAAACCTTTGTTGGGACATCTTCATATTTATCATCCACACGAAATATTTCTCCAGCAATGCAGTCCAGATCTGTGTGACTGAGACCTCCAAGTTTCCCGAACACCAGACCTCTGGGCAGTCCCATCTCGGCCTCCTCCACCAGCATCAGGGCAGCCAGGGCTGTCAGTGTCCTTGTCCGCAGTTTCTGGTCATCAGTTAGTTCCTGTTCAGCAAAGGCCAGACTCACCATCCCCTGGACAACCTGTAGAAGCTTCTCCATCGTGTCCACAACTGATGCCTGTGTCATCAGCTTCTTCAAGTTCCCCACTGTGACCTGCTGGCAGACTGGGAGATGAATGTATGGACTGCCCTCACTGAGACTCTGGATGCTGCTTATATTCCTGGCAGATTCAAGTTCACTCCATTTCTCTAACGTTGTCCCTGAATGATGTGACTGTTGCTTTTCATTTTCAAGATGTGTTTGGGCAATGTAGGGAAGACCATCAATCAATAAAATGATGCTCTGTCTTTCTGATTCAGACCCTGAGGATGTCAGACCAACATTTGTTCCTCTCCTAACTTGATAATCATTCTCTCCATCTTTCATGTCTGGATTCACTGTGAAGGTACTGATGTTGTCTGAATGAGTATCATTAGTACACAGAGTTTGATCACCTTCAATGCTTTCACTATTTGGAATTTCTGTGTCTGTCTCTACAACTTCTACAGCAGATATTCTACCTAATTCCAAGGGTTCAGCCTTTGCAGCAAGATCTATAGAGGACTTGTCTTCTGTCTGATGTTTAGACAGTTCCAATTGTTTCTCTTCCATCAGATGGTTCTGTTCTATCTGAATATGTTCTTTTTCTGATTCTTTTGTCTCTTGTACTACTTTTAGATTGAGCTCATGTTCCTGCTGCTGTTTCTGCTCTAGAAGATCCTTTGCCAGAGGGTGGTGTGACTCAAGCTCGGACAGCTTCTTCTGTTGGGACTGCAATGGTGTCACAAGCCGAGCAACTGGTGTCACAAGAACCTTGACCTCAGTCACTGGAAGACCTTTAGAAGTAAGATAGATAACTCTGGCCTGGACTTTGGAATATGTAATCCTTGGCTTCGTCTTTGAAGAAGTTCCTAGAGGTAGATTATCTCCATCTTCACCTTCATTGTCAGCCACATTTGGAAGTTGCATCAGAGGCATGATCATTTTGATGTTCTGGTTCTGGACATCTGAGGTAACAACTTCTTGGTTCATCACGGTTCTGTCTCCTCCAGACTCCTCCATCTGACCAGTGTACATGCTGTCAAACAGTCCCTCGACTGTACTCAGCTCTCGTCTCACTGGATGGCCAGACGCAGTCAGTATTCCTTGTATTCCATCCTGCTTCTCTAGGCTGGACATTTCTGTTGGAATCTTCAAGAAAATCTAATTTTTGTACCTTTCAGAGCTTCGATGAAATTCTTCATTCAAGTTGTTTGCTTTGAATTTGTGGTTCTATACATGTTTTTTCTTGAACACGACTAAACAAAATACCTTTCTAATTACATTAAAATATGTGCTAGGATGTCATAATAGAGATTTCTGTGTTCTTTTAATCTAGATTTACAGAGAAATATTCAATCTAATCTACATTCATCTTGTTCTAAAAAAAATACTAATAATACCTACTGCAGGTGTCCATCTATTAGAATTGATTACCATCCTTGATCTCTATTTAACTGTGTATTTAGAAATAAACTGCATTCAACCAGTGGTAACCAGGAGTAACAGAGAGTAACCAGGGTAACTGAGTGACACATGACACACCCACCTTATCTGTCTCATCCTCTCCCTCCCCCTCCCCCTCCACATCAGGCGGGGCAGACACCGCCCCAGACGTCAGTCGGGCGTTCAGCTCTTGTACCTGACACAAGGGAGATAACTCGGTAAATACTGCAGGTAAACACCATGGTAAAGGCCATAGAGTTATCTTAGTCATTCAACTGTATCAACCAAGGCTTCATAGACAATTAGATTGATTCAAAATAATATGGAGAAAAAAAGTCATGAGCGAAATTTGTACATTGATTAAAATGATATATATAAAATTAAGAATTTGCCATGTATTTAGACATTCTTAAGTAACACAGTGATGTAAGTATGACATGTGGATAGTGGGCAACATGTGGGAGGAACACCAAGTGGATAGTGGGTGTAATGTGGGAAAACAAATCCTCAGTGTATTGCAGGTTTCTATTAGTAAGGTGTGTACAAGGAAGGATCACATACAGCAATCCACTCATTATTGTTATACGTTGTGGTATCACATCACTCATAACACCACTCATATCATCACTAATACAATCAGTGCATAACGTTTGTTAATCACTCGTGTCGCTGAGCACATCATCAACCATAACCTGATGTCCAGGAACAAAGAGGATCACATGGTTAGGGTCCAGAGTTTCATCGTCCATGTTGAGAGTTTCATCGTCCATGTTTAGAGTTTCATCGTCCATGTTTAGTGTGTTATCTTTCACTTCTAGAGTTTTATCTTCCATGTTGAGAGTTTCATCGTCCATGTTTAGTGTGTTATCTTTCACTTCTAGAGTTTTATCTTCCAACATTTGTGTTTTAGTTTCCTCACTGTCTTCTTGTTGAATGTTCTTCAAATCGTCCACACTTACCACCTCCATTTGATAATCAGTCGATGAATCTTCTTGCCAGTCACGAACTGTGGAATAACCTTCGTCACTAGTAAACTCTGATAAACCATCTTGAATTGTTCTCCTGCGTGGAATTTCAACCCTGTTTATCTCCCTTGGTTCATTGTGACCTGGTCTGTACAGATCATTGATGGTCATTTCTGGATTGAGAATCTGAATGACCGACGTCTTGGGAGTGAGTATTGTTGTGACGATTCCATGTGGGGTACTTTCTTGAGACAGAACTTGGATTTGTGGAGTTCGTGCCTGTTGTCAATGATTGTAATCAAACATCAGTCAACCATGACAGACCACAGTTTCATTCCGCCTAAATATAGACATCTCAATAAATGATATTATTCTACCATATTCTTATCAATCAAATTCTTATTTTAACAGTTGTTGGACTGCAGGGACTTACTTTGGCATCGTCGGTCTGCTGCATCAGTTGGTTGATGTCCTGTTCAGCTGTCTGTCCTTCTGGTGCCACGGCGTCTGCTGCTGCTGCCTTGTCTTGTTCGAGTGCAGCAGCAGCTGCAGCCTTGGTACCCACAGCAACGGCATCAGTTTTACCAATGATGTCTGCCCGATTGTGATCTTCATCCTCTTCCTGGAAGAAATTCGTAAGTGGAAACTAGATCTAACAATAATGAATTTACAAATTATGCACATAAAGTTGATATTAAATAGAACATTGTGTAATATCCTATGTATTGCCCCGGATATAATTTAAATAGTACTAAGTAGGCCTAGCATCAACATGCTTTTGATCAATGGTAAGCAGAGGCTATGCCGAGATAGGCATATTTGTGACGTATCCTTTGTGACATCACAATGCATCTACAACGTCAATTCACTGTCAGTAGTCTTATGTACTGGGAGGTATATAACACTTCAATAAGACATACCTTGAAACAACACACTGGGGTAAATTATAGGATTTCGTAGAATACTATTTCCATCTTTGTGTGGATGGAAATATATTTAGTAATAATGGCCAAAAGTGTATTTTGAAATTGGTTAAAGTTAATACAATATACAAGTCACCTGGGATGTAATCTATTCTTGGTCATTCGTGTCAAACAAGCTGGACAATTTCACATTAGTAGTTTCTTACCAGTTTCTCCTGTTCGTTGATGAAATCCTCAAGTTGTGTCATGGCTGCATCTGCTTCCTTCTCAGCCTCATTCTGGAGTTTGTGTGCTTGTGACACCTGCTCAATCAGCAGCTTCCTCTCCTGGGAACACAAGATGTACACGCTTAGTAGTGTGACTGTAGTGTGACATGGTGTGATGTGTTGTGACATTGTGTGATGTGGGACAGTGATGTGGTGTGACATGGTGTGATATGGGATGGTGTGATGTGGTGTGACATGGTGTGATGTGGTGTGACATGGTGTGATGTAGTGTGACTGTGTCATGTGATGTGGGATGGTGGGATGTGGTGTGACATGGTGTGACATGGTGTGATGTGGTGTGACATGGTGTGATGTGGTCTGACACAGTGTGATGTGGTCTGACACGGTGTGATGTGGTGTGACATGGTATGCTGTACAGTGGTACATACCGCTTCCCACTTGCCCTTGTGGTCCTGGAACTGGGCCTTGAGGGTGTTGACCTTGCGCTGAGTCTTGGCCTGTGTCAGCTGCAGCTCTTCCTCCAGGTCGGCCAGCCGACACTGACACTAATGGAGACGCAACCATTAGAAAATGTTAATACACTTGGAGTAATTGTGAAAACATAGCCATCAATACATGGCATTACTGCACACACACATAGATAATAGCTGCACAGAACAAGTCTTGATATCATACACAAGTCTTGATATCATCTAATTTCATAAACATTTATCAAGCTAAATATATACTACTTTCATAAAAAAATAAATCAATCATCAATTTCAAATTGTACTATTAATATAATAATTAATTAATATAAGTATGTAATACTTTCCTGAAAATTTTCCACTAAAAAATAAATACTACTTTTATGAAAATGCACAATCTAAATACATGCTACTTTCGAGTAAACACATGCTACTTTCTATTACTCGCCATCAACTTAAATACGTACTATTTTCCTGTACTGTGTAAAACGTCCAGGTATTTTGGCAGCTGAAACTGCAGTCTGAAGAAAGGAAATTTATGCAAATGTTCAAGACTTAAAAGAACATAATAAGCAATGGAGATGCTACTATTGCTAGAATTTCCAGAATATGCAATTAAACAAGGCATGCATTGTCTAGTTGATACTCAGACATACAATCAGATGTCATTCACAGGTAATGACTTTCCGTCATTCACAGGTAATGACTTTCCGTCATTCACAGGTAATGACTTCCCAGTAATCACCAGTCCACTCACCCATGCTGTGTCATCGTTCAAATCCAAGTTAGGATCAGCTGCATCTGTTTCATGTACTGGTGTCAGGCCCACTTTCGATTGCCTCCCCTTGCTAGATGGCGCTGTCTCCACACTGGCAGTTGCAGGGTCACCGCCCTCATCCTGCACCGACACCTCTGCATACGCCTTGGCCTCTGAAGAACCAGCCAATCAAATCCCTCAGTTTGTAGTCATGGGATTGTGTGTAACTTGTGAGATAATATTCCACTCTGCAATATGGATCTGGTGTTTTGCTATCTTAGCTGTTGATCATTAATATTGTGATGTGTTCATATGTATTCTGCTTCAGAACAATGGTAGAGCAGCACAGTGGAAAAACCTGTTTTTAAGGTTGTTAACAGAACCAATCAACTTTGGCATCCGCTGACACACCTCCTACAGAAAAAGCTGTAAAGGTCCCTACGGGTACCATAAAGCAGAGCCACTGATATTTACCAGACCCAATGTGAGTCAGTGCACAGCTATTTACAGTGATGTAAACATGCACAGGTAATTTGAGTGTCAGAAAAAATGCTGATAGATAGGCTTCACAGAAGTTACCGGCAAACCCATAGGTCACTGGCTAATCCTCAACTGAACGTACATGACATGATTTTTGCCAGTGATATATAGTGTACATGTCACATCCTAAATGATGTCATTGCTGAAAACTTGCACATGAATACAATGTACACCATAGTACAGATTACAAGAGTTCAGGGCATAGAGTAGTATTACACTGTGGCACATTGTACACGGTGGCTGGTAGAATTCTATCAGCTACTGATCAGCTAAATATTAACATGAACTAAGAAAACATTAAATTAAATGTCATTACATCATTATTCATCATGACATTACATCATAATTCATGAAAATAACCAACACCAGTTGATTGCTGTCCGACTTGCAGATAAATGATGAATAAAGTCTTGGGTAGTAACAAGATCCTACTCTAGCAATACAACAAACTGTTATCTAAGACGTGGCTCTAAAGCCTGGGCCATACAAGTGACTTTACGTTGCTGAGAAGGAAGATTTCCTCGTCTCTGTGCTGTGGCTAAAACTGAAGTGGTTAACTTACGTCTGGTGACAGGAGTCGGATGTTACAGAGATCTTAGTTCACGTAATCAATGCAGAATGGCGGCATCTGTTGATCCTGACATGTTTTCAAGTTAAGTGATATGTAAACATTACGTGTTTTAAGTTGTCACCGAGTGGTACGGACACACAGATTTATCAGTGGTTTTATCCAGAGGACATTTCTTTTATTGATAGGAAATCAGGTTAGATGTCTATTGAAGTGTATTGCACAAGTGCATCTGCCATCTGCCTCCAGAATAAAAACCTTCGGTCTCAGCAACGTTCAGTCACTTATGTGAAAAATTGTAGTATGTTTACACCAGACATACCACAGCATCTAGGAGTGAGTGAGTGAATTATTGTTTTACGTCACAGCGGGAATCTGTCACCCATACGTGACGATCCAGCATCCAGGATGAATAATGAAATCTACGTTCTACCACTGCGCTACCACCTGCCCCCCCTTCATGTCAAAATCTCCTGCAAAGAGTGTGGTGCCAGAAGTAAATCTGTTTAATTAAAACTAAAATTATACACAGATCTGATTTCTATTGAGTGAATTATGTCCTACCCAGGTCTACGTTACTAATTATCCCAGATATGATTGCTATATAATGATAGTAATTATAAGAATAATAAAATGTGTCAAGAAACTGGAGCAATAAATAATGAAACAAAAAATAATATCTATTGAACAAATATAGGTACTACTGATAATTATCTACAGACAAAATTGATTACTGCTTGAACTGACACCCATTTGCCAAAAATGAACTAATATAACTACAAAAGTACAAATGTTAGTGTTCTTGCAACTGATATTAGAGCAATACCCAAACAAACTGATAGAACTACATAACTACTAATATTAGTGTTCTCACAACTGATATCTTAGAAATAAAATGATACAACTACCAAATTACTAATGTTAGTATCTCTTCCAGCTGACACATAACAATACTAAAAAACCCAGATACGACTAGATCGCTGTTAGTATCCTTCCAGAGAATGGTTTTACCTTCCGCGGAGAATTGTGTGATATCTACAAGTTCTCCATCAACGATCTCCCCTGTTGTCACATCATCTGTCAACATTTTCCACTCATAAATGTCCATGGAAACGATGGACAGAACCAGGGGGCAACATGGACAGTTCCCGGGATAAGACAGGTAAAGGAACTGTCCATAAACATAGACATAGCTGTCACAAGAGGCTTATCTTTGTCATCAGGTTCAAATGTTGTGCTTACCGTCAACTTCTAATGTACAATTGTTTATGTATCAATGTCGCCAATACCTGCTGTGTGAAGAGGACAATGAGCGGTAAACACCAGTCTTATGATATCCACCAAATATTAATTACATGTGCAGTCAGGCTTGGATGTTTTAAGTGTACACAGAGATATAATGACACGTCAACTCATGCACAGATTGTGGACATAGAGGCACGCAAAGTACACTAGGCAGACATGATACAATAACGGCAGTAGAAGTGAGACATGGTACAATAGACATGATAGAGGCAGACATGGTACAGTAGATGTAGACATGATAAAATAGAGGCAGACTTGGTACAATAGACATGATAGAGGCAGACATGGTACAGTAGATGTAGACATGATAAAATAGAGGCAGACTTGGTACAA
>JAUTBT010049767.1:0-16037 GCA_032361225.1 Lepetodrilus schrolli | reverse complement strand
GACGTAATTCCAGCTGATTTTATTCAGCAGTCAACGGAACGTCACGCTAATTTAATCCAGCAGCGACAAGGTTAACAAAAATTCAAGAAATGATGAGCAGAGAGAAAAGTCTGGAGATGTGTAATTAATGGAAATGTGAAGCAACTATTGAGTATGAATGGTAACAAATGCTGACATTTGTATTTAGTGTTGATAAAACTCCAGTGAATATTTCTGGAGTAGACTTGACATCACTGTTTAAGATGTAATGTGTCAGTTGTTTCCATGTCAACATGTGCATTTAATTGTTATGGTTACTAGAATAACTTATCCTGGACATCTGCCATACCCAGTAGGAATATTCTCATAATTGCCAGTTCATTATCACAATTATCACATCACCCTTGGCAATCAGTGTTTTAGTACTTACTGAATACACGGACAGGTCAACGTATGGTTACAAGTGACTGGTCAAACAGCGGCCTATTTATTTACAATAATATTACCGATATATGGATGGCAGCATAGCTTCATATATTTATAGGTTATTATGCTGCTTTTCAACATGTTCAAAGTAAGCTACTTCCCACCCTCAGATTAAGTTAGAGGTAAGTCGGGTAGGCATAATAATATTTTCTTAATATGCATGATCATTATGATGGAAACATATTCATAAATATTGTGTTTTCGTAAAGTCTTAAATGCACATATAGTTAATAATAATAATGATGATGATGATGATGATGATGATGATGATGATGATGATGATATGATGATGATGATATGTTTTGTATATGTTTATTCCCACACTGAGCAAGCAGTATGCATGGATTTGGGAGCATACTAATACTACAGCTATGTCTTACCAGTAAAGTATATCAACACCACATCTCTGTTCTACCAGTACTAGTATTATATGAATACTATTTTTATGTCTTACCAGTACAGTATATCATTGGCATCATGGAACTCGTATCTGACAGTTCGACACAGAGACCTGAGAGCTGGTTCCCGTAGTGTGGACAGCGCTTCCATTCCATGCAGGTACGCATAGATGATGTCGCACTCCTGAAAACAAAGGCAAAGATATTGCTAGCTGCATACTGATGGATAAAAGCCTGAAATGTGCTACTATGACATGCAACGAGAATACAAATTGTTCTACTAAATCATATTAGGCCTACAAGATTCACAACAAACAATATACAAAGTTAAGACTCTGGTAATGCTACAATAATTCTGATCTAATAATTGCAGGAAACTTACCGCTAGCTAAATCTAAAAGCCACTTTAGAGATGTAGCCTTCAACCATACCAGGAAATCATATACAGGGTAATTATAATATCCTTGGATCATTATAAAGCATGAATGAACGACTGTTGTAGAGCTCATTCTACATGTATTTCTTAATTATTAATTAAAACGTTTCCGTTATAACCAAATTCATAATGACATACTAACCCTAATGAAGACAGATAATTCATAATGATCAACGGCTAAATAATAGCAAATAGTAATGGAAATTGTTTAGCCAAATTGTACAAAATTTAATTACTACGCCAATAAAGAGAGACCCTTGTCAAGTATATTTATGTATACACGATCAAAACTTAAAATACAGTTGCTCCGCTTTAGCATTGGAAATCTGTCCATTACCTCTCAGTATTGGAGAGTTGTGGGACTCATTATTAGATATAACATTGGATATATGTCGTAGTATTGTAGAGTTTTCAACTTGTACTTTTCAAACAGTCATTACTTCAACATCATAAAATAGTTTGACATTAGTCAGGATCGAACTCGCTCTTACTGATTGTGAATCCTACGCTCTACCGTCTAAGCTATGCAGGCTACGAGAAAACTAACACAAATTCATCTAATCTATTGAAACAGTGAGAAGCATCCATTCACTGCACGTGCTTCACAATGTGTTCATGCAAATGTATACTGTGCATGTAGAGATCAGTCATTGCATGAATTGAGTCATTGAGAATTGAGGCTCCCTATGAGACTCCGAACATTTCCAATATTCATTTTGGAAAACTATCCATGTTAGTTATTATTGGTCGCTATGGATACAATACAAACTAAGGATGAATGCAATTTTGTTAAATATATTTTAATTCACTGTATTTTAAGTCTGAGAAAGGCCTCGTATTTGTTCATTACTGAGACGTAATGGGAGTCGGGCCTGTGGCCCCTCGTCTACATTACCTCCCAGTAATGGACAGATACTCAGCCTTTCTCCTATACTTAACAGCACTGTTACGGATACATATTGATCGGTATTATTTTCTATACAGTTGTCAGAGAAAATGTCTAATGTTATTATGAAAATTTTCATTCTCTTACGGTCATACTATGATGATAATAGTCAATATATATACTGTAGTACATTAGCTTGATGCATGAGACCCTGTCACAAGCAGGTAGATGTACCTGTACCCTTTGTAACAATTAAAGAATAAGGTACAGGGCACAGACTAGTATTCCTAAGCAGACATCAAAGTTATCGCCTGTTACATGTACAAAAGTTGCATCACATAAAAGTTTATCCAGTACTTGCTATATGGTAGATAGGCAAGCTTATGAAATTGACTTCATATTCATTTTTTATTTTTACACTTTTTTTTGTTGGTTACTTGAAGAGAAAGTATTATTGTTAAATATTGCTCAAAATGACTTGAGCAATGTCCTATGTATGTGATTTTCATGCTGTCAACATCCTCTGTTTATTGTCATTCATTCACATATCTATGCTTAGAATTTGCTTCAAATAAATTCATTTGCCAAGATAATGCAATAATATTCATAAATAATCAATTGTTTACCAAATATAATTTCACTATTTGTCACTTTTGTATTTTCTTTCAGCCCAGTGAACATTATTGTCATATTTGATTGATGTTTTGTTTACTAGTGTATTTATTGATGTTTTGTCTACTAGTCTATGTATATTTATATCATTTTGTGTCCTCCTTTCCACATTTTGTGTTGTGGTAATGGACTTTCTTTTAACCCATATTTATTTTTTACACTATAAAGATACATACTGTAGACATAATTTGCAACCGATTTACTTTCAAAAGCATGCATGCTATTTACACTAGTAGGATCACTTTATTAATAATATAAACGCTCAGATAAACTATTGCTATAATTGTCATATCTAGAAATGTTGTTTTATTGATTCCAGTAATAATAACCATGAATGCATGTTGTTGTTTAGTACGAGCTATTGTCCATGATAAGACCATTTCATTTGCTCAAGAATATTTAGAAAAATGTTCCATTATTTAATACTTACGATAGAAAGATGCACAATTCTTTTTAACCTATAAAATTCTACCAGTTGCATTCAAAACATTATTTTGTATACCACTGAGAAATGTCTCCCAGACACTATCAAATTAACTAAAACTTTGTTTGATTTGGCTATTAAGCACATATTATTATTATGATTGTTATTAAATTCAGCAGTTGTGCATATATCATAAAATAATTACTGCAGTCATGCCATGTGATGTCATTTTTGTGCAATTCTCTTGTTCAAGCTTGGAGTTTAAATCTTGAGGATACTATGTCCCCACAATAAAATTACTACACATTTCAAGACTTTTGTTGGAACTACAATTCAATATTTGAATTACAATACATTCTTTCTCAACAGACATCACAAAAATATGAGTGTCAATGATAGAGCATGCTCTGATTGTTACATCGGAAAGGCAACTATGGTAAACATGGATGCAGTGTGGGTTCGAACTCGGGGACATTTGACCTATATCAAATGATCTACCACTGCACTAACACACATACACCCTAGTACTGTGGCAATGCAGTTATCTATGGCTAGTCAGTCCCAGCTATTGCTTGCAGGTTCACTGCAACACTACGCCCTATATGTGTTGGTGGTTTCCTTCGTCATACCAACAAGCCGTGAAATGAGAAATCGTATCGAGCAACACCAATTGAACCCCAATATAAGCACAACCAATTTATCCAATGTGTTTACATGTCGGTCAATGCGAAGGATCATTCATATAAATATTGCGCAAAACCAATCTCATTAAATTCATATCCGAAATGGACACTCAAGATATTTGGACTATGTTTAGCAATAGAATGTCTAAAGGATTTTATTTTATTTCAGATATGCCAATTTTCTGCGGAAATCTCCCGATTTATTTATCCAAGGGTCGATTTATTTGAACTGGATGTGGCTTTGGGCCTGCAGCCCAGCTTGTTTTCCGCCGAAATCCCAACTGTCTGTTAATCAGCTTGTCAGAAAACAAAACTAAACATCACGCAAATGTTTTGTACATATTTAATACACAAAAATGCATCCTAACATGACAACAATGCGATCTCTTTCAAGACGGATGAGGAAGTGATCTAGTGGGTGATGACAGCTAAGATACTGAGGCGAGGTAATCTTTGATCTCCGATGGTGACAAGCGATGGAAGCCTCCCTTGTTACAGATTCCGATCTCGATGTTGTCCTCCGTCATCTGACCTTCAAAACTCTCCTTCAAGGTCAATATGGCTGTGTGGACTGCATCTTCCAGCTCCAATGCGTCGCTGTACCTGAAAATACCCCACAAATACTCTTGGAAGATGCACATAAATACTGGTCTCTGCTCCACATAACAGTCTTAGTGCTAGCAAGTTGCAACACTATACTCATATCTGTAACTATTAATAGTATTATCACTGGCAGTAGAATACAAAATCTAAATGACATACTGTAAATCATTAAATTAATGCGTCACTAATTTAATGCGACCTCAAGCTATTAGACATAAATGCGACAACAATTAAATGCGACCGACCAAGATGAACAGCTGGCAGCAGTTAATGGTTTTGAACTCTCGGTAACTGCAATAGGCAGGAGGGTGTATAAGTAGACAGAAAGCTAGACACTGGGCACCGCCCCTTCGACTGTAAGCTAGAGAGACAGAATAAACGTGGTGTGAATCTGCCAAGTGAGTGTCCGTCTTTATCTCCCAGATCCAACAGGTGAAATATCCCACTGCACTAACAACACAGTGCAGCACAGTCCTGTTTGGGATACTATCCCCTCAATAAAATGATTCACCATCTATAGTCAATTACCACGTGCTGATGCACTTCACTGCACGTGCAAATTCAGGCTATTTGCCTGTTCCTTCTTTCACATGTCGCCCTTCTGCATAAAATAATACTTACTCAAAATATTTAGTGATTGCTAAATAAACAGATTTGTTATTAAAGGTTTTCTTTTTTAATTTTGATTAGGGCAAACAAAATAAGAAATTGATTTTTTTTGTTTGTCAATCCCGAAAGCATTTACTGAGATAATCTACGAAATAAGGGTGTCAATACATTTCATGCCAAACTATACCGGCATGTCATGATTCAAATATATCTTCAAAAGTAAAATGGTTACCGATTTTCATGTAACTACACTTGGTCATAAAAGTTATCCTTATAAAATATTAAAATATAATACAAATGGAGAATTTACCAATAATAATGTGCCATACCCTCCTGTACAAAGCTGAGTTAACTTTAAACCATTTAAATAAATTATTGGGGTTTTAAGTCGCTTCCAAGATTCTTTCACTTATATCACGACTTGTCAGTTTATGGCAGGAGGAAACCTGCAACATTCGTAACGCTGAATGTTGCAGTAAACCTGCGAGCACCGGCAAGACCAAGGATGATAACTGCATTGCCACTCTACAGACATCGCATCCTATCAATATCGCATCAGAAAGGTAACTTTCGAGAACATTGATGTCGGGCCCCCAATTGCCTTAAGAGTTGTGTCGTTTTGTACAGAAGGGCCTTGGATCCTAGTAAAAATAATATGCATATGTCCTTGATAGCAACTAGTTAGAGTTAAACTGTACATCTTATTACCTCTTCTCCAGGAATGTTTTTCCATTAATCTGGTTTTTCCCCATTGCTGTAGCTTTCCATGCGAAGTAGGCTCCCTGAAAAATACAAACCATTGCAACATTGTTCACCAGTTTTCCATTACAAATTTCTAAATACAAATTAAAATTGTCTAATATCTGTATTAGTCTATCTATAGTATTAATATGTTCCCATACCTGTTTAGTCCTGGTCCCTGTTCCACAGAACAATCGTAGCGCTACGAGACTTGTAACTCCTTTACATTGATGCAGAGTTATGACTCTCGTAGCACTATGATTGTTCTGTAGAACAGGGGCCTATACTATTGATTGTAGCCTTGGGGGCGTTTGGAGTACTCCAGACAGAAACTGTGCGGTCTGTACTCGCTGGCAAGGTGGTGCAGACCACACCGTGTCTAGTACGGTGGTGTCACACATCTAAAGGCACTCTTTGCCACCGCCATCTTGCTTGTGCGAGACATGTGCGAGTCATGTGCAAGTTGTTCCTTTTAGTCAGTACAGCGTACCTACGATCTATAGCATGTGACCTATGTCATGGACTTTACAACTTACTGAAGGGTCACACTGATACAGGTACGGTCGTTCCTCCTCCTCGTCCCAGCCAGCAAGCAGCAGTGACACGCCGAACGGTCGCACACCACTGAAACACACAGTAGTAATATAATTCATTATTAATTATTAATTAACACCAATATTACAATGACCAGATGACTGCAGATAGATTTTCTTTACAACATATTTGTATACTCCCCAGGGGGTTGAGAAGGAAATTGAGTGTACACAGATCCAGTGACCGGGGTAATAATGTAACGCTATGAGCTTGCTTTCGAGCATGGATTTGGCGCAATAGAAATTTTCACATTATTATTATAATATACAATCTACCACATACAAACTTACCCCCCCCCTCCCATACACACACCCACACCCACCGCATTTGATGACAGACAACACCTTCCCATCTACCTATTGGGTACCCACCCTGTCTATGTGTGAACTCCTGTAGCCACTCTCAAGACCAGCTGACCACACACTACCCATCTACCCCTTTAACCTACTGGGTACCCACCCTGTCTGTGTGAACTCCTGCATGACTGTAACCACCCTAGATCAGGCCTGTATTTCATGAAATGGTCGTACTGTAGTTCTAGCCCAAATCAGTCTGTGTGCCATGCTTTTACTCTAGCAGGAAATGATGAATATCTCAATTTACACCCGCACTACAGGTACGACTGTCGTGAAACACAGGCCAGCTGACCACACATAACCCATCCTAATATACCCCAGCAACTGTACCCACCCTGTCTGTGTGAACTCCTGCATGACGGTAGCCACTCTCTGTACTAGCTGTGCTGTGGGGATCTGCTCCTGGTAGGTCAGCATGTACTGCTGTGCTAGCTTCCTGGCCCGCCTCACAAGCACTCTGTTCAACACAAACATAGCCATCATCACATACAAATATCTTAACTGTAAAGTGTATCATCAGTTCGGGCATGGCAAGCATTTCAGATCCCACCAGGCATGTGTATTGTATGGAGGTAGATTCAGATGTTCAAGAGACAGTGATATCTCTTGTATAATTGATATTGAATCTGGTACTACTACACCATAGTGCTGATCCACAGTAACTGGTCTGGACAGGACAATTTTGCACACTATTCTACTTGCCTGTAGTCTGGACCCATTCCACTGTATACCATTCCAATGTTCTTTGTCAGGGATTCTACTTTATTGATGCTGTGTTCGTCATAAAGGATTGATTTTTGTTTCTTTTCAGTTGCCAAGACAACGCCATTTGTCGCTGAAATATATACATACTGGGTTGAAGTACAAAACTACTAATATTACATAAACATGATAAAGAGCCATATTTTTTTTTTTTAAAGGATATGTAAAACGAGATACGAGTGATTACAGAAAATATGTCATGAGTGAAATTTAAGTTCACAGTTCCTAGCTTTAGCGAGGAACTTTGGACATTAATTACACGACGGATATATTTTCTAATTCTAATTATTCAATATAATCATTTTAATGTAATAAACCATTGAAAACTGCTGACAGCTTTATCGAGAGGGCAAACTAGCAGTCAAAAACGTGTGCATTTCACCTAAGCACGAGAAACACAAAAAGACGTAATCAACACTGTTGATTATGGAATCGTTATTACCCAGTAGAAATCCACCACGTATATTGAATAATGTGACAATCCGTGATATAAGTGGGAGAACAGACACAGACAAATATTGTACAATTCATCACTTTGGTGATTGACTCCACACATGAATATTTACAGGTCTCACCTTTAATGCCAACAGATGGTGCTCCTGCCCCAACTGCTGCCAGCGCATACTCAATCTGCACCAGTTTCCCGGACGGACTGAAAACAATATGTAGATTTATATCATAAACCAATCAACTTGCAAGCAGCATTGTGCTTTGATTATAAAGGGTTTGTGCTAGTGGAACAGCTTAGCAACTAAATTGTGCACTATAGGTTAAAAGAATGATACTTGGCAGATATGTTCTTCACCCCAGTACAAGAAAATATGGATATGGGGGCCAATCAAAATGTTCCAATATGGCCACCTAATCATAGATTTAATTATATTTGGACATTAATCAATATAACACATATGATTGTTCACAACACACTTTCAAATGATGTACTTTATCTTCCTTGTGATAATATACAAATAATGATTCACCTGAAACCTTCCAAATTCAAGACGAGCGTCACCAATTCAATAAATTACAGCATTTTCAGACATGTCAATTATAAGCATTATTTTCAACAAAGCAGCACTAAATCTGTGCAGATTGTTTTATTTCATCAGTACTATCAGGTCAAGTCAACCAAACATTTTCAAAATCCAAGATGGCCACCATAAATGAATCATTTTTTACATTTATTTACATAAAAAAAAGCTATTTAATAAGATATGTGTTGCCAAACTTTGACTCCACTGTTCCACAGTGGTATATATTAATTGAATTGATATTGTGGGTAGATTAACCGTTTTCAATATGGATGATAAATCTAATATGGCCACCACAATATGTTTTTTACCATGTTTACACTGTGTGGTTCACTTGATTCAACGTGACTGGTAAAATATGCATTATAACTTATAGATTTATAAATTTACTTAAACTTTCAGTAGTCTGTAATAATTACATTGTATATGATCATAAAGCCAACATTCATTCCGCATCGTATATCTTCATAAACAAGGTTTTGTAATGCAACAGTTCCATATTTTATGACTGATGAACAAGAATTCAACCAAATACATCATCTAAATGATATATTCATATAGTTTCAGATGTCTAACTTTATTGCTGCTGTCGTTACAATTGCAAAGTGGAGTCCACATACGAGGCCTGCAATAACACACTTGTGTCTGTATCATTTCTTACTTCCACACTTTAATACTAATAGTTCTGCATGACTTGGATGACTGCAGTCACTGTGGTGTAGTTAAGAATGATTCGTATGAATTTGTTACACGTTTATGTTCACTCCTTTGACTTGGAATAGTGGGTCGGGGTGGATGAAGGCCCGATTCCAAGCATAATCAACCTGATTGTATTTGTGATTCAGCATGAAACTTAACTGGTGAACAGTTCATTCTTGTCATCATAAACACTGACATGTACAAGGTTTTGTCATACAATAGATAAAAATATCGATCTACCAGCCAAGTGCTTATCGACAGAAATGCGCAATTTGTTTGCTCAGACATACTTTCTGTTTTCATATCCGGACAATTTGTTGCTTTTGATGCAGTTTGTCAGCGATTGTCTTTGTGAAATATGAATATAGCACTGTTTAATCGCATAGGTGTATGCATTTTATTACCAGCACTGTAAATATTTATGACTGGTGGCTTAATGACAGGTGGCGAAACGATCAAACGACCATTTGATCAATCATCCATGTATTAAAGTGCACAAGAGAAAACTTTTATAAAAAATATGACATTTTTACAATTGCAACAACTGCTACTTGCAAGTGTTTTGTTTAACCAATAAATGTTACAATGAGCGAGATACATTGAAATGTCCAGTTGAGGAAGGATAGGCTCACTTTTCAGGATAGTGAGCGACTGCTGTTCTGAAGATGTCACAGTAACAGTAACTTTTCGGGTATTCGAATTCTAAATATTGGACTACCTATAGTCTACCTATACTCGATCCGAACTCTAGAGTACCCGTCCGACCCTTAGTACACACTATAATATCAATAATATTTCTTTCTGAGACATTACAAAATACTACAATGTTATTGAACGTGTAAAGAAACATGGCGAGAGTGAAACCATCGATGTTCTTTGCAGTTTTACCAAATAGTTTGAAATACGAATTTTACTCAACCTCACGAAATCAGAGCACTTTCTTGTTAGATCTATATTCATTAGATAATGCCCGATATCTGAAAAAAATACGTAAATATCTTACATCTATAAAGATTGTTCTAATATCTAGCATGGATATCTAAATTAAACACATCTTACCTAAAGGTAGTTAACGAAAAGCTATATCTTTCTGACATTCTTGCTGTTGTGTTGAGCACTGACTCCACAAAATTCTAGCTGTATGTTGCAAGGCACATGATTGGTCAGATGCAAAACGATAACCAATCACCATTGGGTTTTGTTCAGCCTTCGGTAGCATTCAATATGGCTGCGATTATAAGCATGACTCGAGTTTTAGCTAGATTACAGCATACTAAACATCTAATTATTCAATGGTTATTCAAAAATCACCCTCCTGGTAAATATACGGCAATGACACTATCTGTATTTGTTGTCAACGAGTTAATCTATGTTTATATGTCTTTTTTGCACTATGTATTACAATGATACATCGCTGCTGCAATCAAATACTAGTGATATGCTCACGATATCCGATGAGTTTGCACACCTACATTGAGAAAAGCAATAGTTTAGTATTATGACCTCCAGAAATAGAATTGAAATATGTGCTTGAATTGTTTGTAGTAAAATATGCACACTTTATACTTCGCCCTGTTTATGGCCGGGTCGTGAAGTGAGTAATGCACACAGAGAGAAGCATTGCCATAAACAGGGACACACTTTATACATGTACTGTCATTTGGGTATATAATACCCATGCAGAATTTTATGTAATGACATTGGTCATTCTAATTTCTTGTCCATCACACTACAGCCTGTTATTCACCATGGTTACTAACAAATGTATGATTTCCTGATTTCCAGAGCCATTTTCTTGAATTTCCCAACTTTTCAATCTCCACCAAATGAATAAGATCCAATGCATACTTCGTTATTTAATTTATCCACTGTCCTTAAAGTGGTACCAAAAAGGACATGTAAACATAGTAATTAGAGCACAATAGAACTATGCAGTCGCAGTTAAATCGATTGCACACATAACATAATGGGGTAGCGGACGTTGGGCATTAATAACAGAGTTAAGGCCTACCTTTTGCATATAGCACCAAATTCCAAAATAAACCACCCATAAAGAGTGTTTCCAAATTTCAACCAACAATAGTCCCATTTAGAGCCACTTCACAATATATTTTATTTTTTTTAAATGTATGTCATTATTACTATTTACTGTAATCCTTATAGGTATGTATGGAATGCTGGCATATGATCTGGCCCCCATGACAGGGGACTCCTGTCCATCTACATCCAACACTCGGTCAATACTGGACTCTATATTTGACCCCACACTGTGGGCAGTACCCAAGAGTCGGCGGTCACTGGAGCGACGGCTTACCAGGAAGCATGGGATGGTCAAACACTTCGAGGCAGCCATTCCTAAGAAAAACATTGTTGCCTGCCTGGATTGTGGCCACTGGCATGAACGGGAAACCATCTGTGGTAAGGAGCAGTTTTAATTCAAGACAATGCAAATTTGCTGATTTATTTGTCCAGGAGACGATGTATTTGCCCTGGATGTGGCTTGGGGCCTGCAGACCCCGGACTTATTTTTTACTGAAATCACAATTGTCTGTTGCCATGCCTGAAACTGGTCCATGTATTCATACTTAACGTAAACAATAACACATTAATTATTCCATGTCAGAAGTACTTTAAATAATGAGGAACTTCAACAATAATTTCACTCGGGTCAAATAATCCATAATTTTTAGTGACAAGTACGTTAGATGTAAAATTGCACTTATTTATTTTTATCACTGCTTACAGGAAACTGCTATAAAAAAGTTCAACAGGAGACCAAGGAGTTGAAGGCAGCAATGGGTGACGACTTCCTGTACAACATACCACGGAAAGAGATTGCCATCGTTTATGAGGGAGAGGAAACAAAAAGCCACGAGCATGCTGGGAAGTATGTTATCGAAATGAAGAAACCTCGACCGCAGTGGTTTCCAAAACACCTGATGACACCAGTGAAGGAAGACTCATAGCACTGTGTTTGTGATTGAGAAAAACATTGTTAAAAGTTGTTTGGTTGCCACTAGATCCTAAACTCATCACAATGATTTTCCAACAAATCTGCATATGACCAGCTAATGACAATAAGGCTCAAGGCTTCATGGCCTATGATTATCAAATGCTATTATAATATGTCAATTTATATAGCGCCAACCTCCACATTAAGTATGCTCATGTTCGTCAAATGCTCATGTTCGTCATCATATTTGACGCTTGGAATTATGCGCTATATATGTGTTATTATTATTATCATTATTATTAATTCCTCTCAACATGCTAATGTCAAGTGCCTGTGAGCAGCCTGAAACTTGGCGCTATATAAATAGATTATGTTATTATTATTATGTCTATCATATCGTACTCTTAGCAATACTAAGTAAAGTTTACCAATAAATGAATTTGTCATCAAAACAGACATTTGCTGTAAAAAAAAGTATAGCTCTCGACTATAGATACAGAAAATTGTACGGTTACACAAATTTTGTGGAAGGACATTATGTGATGATTGTTTGATGACTGCCACTCTAAGAAACTCAGCAAATTTACAACCAAAGACTACCATGCTAGTTGTGTGGAGATGCTAATACAATTGTTCATGTAACAGGGTTTTCCCCTTGTTAATTTGATGGGGAATGCCATTTTGCCATCAGTCAATACTTCTCGCTCGTCCCTCAAGAAAACAAAAACTCATACCCCTCCCTTTCCGACCAAATGCTAAGCATTCTAAGAGGAAAACCCTAGATGTTGATCGTGTTGATAGTTACAGTTAATTTCATCTGGCTTTATTTTGTATCAGTGTATTATGAATAAATTCATTGAATAACGCACTGCATTGTCAATTTTGCCTATTAGTTTGCAGTAAAGGGACATAACTCGAGGAGCTGTGACAGTTATGTAAAGATTTTTGGAGGTACAAACATGATTTTATGTATGTCAAGTGAATACCGTATGTATTTTGCAAAACAAGCATAAATATCTGTGATTGTATGCCTAAAATGACTTCAACATTTATCATGTTTATGGCCTCAGACTACAATTATTCATTTCCTGGTTGACCAACTTGTGGAAGTGACGTCAGAAAACAGTCCTCTATTAGATGGGCTGTGGCTTGCTTGCAAGTACTGTTTTTGTTGATTTTTGCAGGTGGAATGGCAGATGAGACTACATAGTATCTGTAGGAAAGCTTCATTTGACCCATGTTTGCATAAAAGTGTGCTGTGGCCCTGTCGGCAGATGTGTCAGCAACTTTCAGCAAATGTATGCCCCATATATTTACTATGATTTTTTCTGTAAGTGCTAAATAGTGATAAACAAAGAAGGAAATTAATTGTGGTCTGATGCCTTATATGGAAGAGAGGATATTTCACTTAGATATTAGTTCTGATCTATCTATGATTAGCTACAGTCTCAAATTTCATATTTTGGTTGGTATATGTGTAATATTCCAGATTTTGATCATGTATTTTTTAATTAACATTAATTCAAATTTGGACATTTCCCTTTTTGGAATGCTGGAAAGGTATGAATAGTCATAAATAGTAGAATTGTGCCTCCTGAAGCCCCCAAAATAACCAATATTTGAATGTAAACCTAAGTATTTTCAATTTTTACATTTTGAAACTTTGAAAAGAGGGTATTTTTTAAATTTGATTTTAAAAATACAAATTAATTTGAATACATTTAAAAATAAATCTCATTGGGTTAAGCCAGTTGTGGAGAATATGAAAGTTCCCTATTTAAACAGTTTATAATGTGTAAATGTGTTATTCAGAGACTCGTCCAGCAAGTTAGCTTTTGTAGATAGTATTAATATGTGTTGATGATACATTTTTTATACAAAAACTGTTTTTCTCTCAATGCTAAGAATATATGTATTTTCTCCCTAAATATGAAATAACCCAAGCTCTGACATTAAGTACCACAAAAGCTATGTATTGTAGCATATGTACTCAACAAAATTAATTATGGACCAGTTGCCATTTTGACATAAATTTACCTTTTTAATAGTATTTTCACAATGAAGAATTTCGAAAAATATCTACAGGCTCCAGGTACTCTTCAAAAGCTTGCAGATGCATTGGAAGAACCAGACCAATAAGAACATTTTATATATCACACCAGCGGGAATGATGGATCTAATGATAGTGCAGCGAGATTGCTCAATAATGCAAATTTACTGATGGTGCATGATACTCATAATGTACACTAAATCTATTTGGGTGTAGACCTTCAGCAAATTGTCAATTAGTTTACAGATAAATTAAGAACTAGACATTGTACACACTTTATTAAAATAATTTGTTATGTTCAATGCACAAGAGGAAGCATCCACCATTTTGATTTTCTGACACATTTCATCATTGAATTTGTCTTTTCTTCTTACATGACAGTGAGAAATATAGGTCATGTTGATATTAGTTTTTGTGTAAATAGATTCAGGAGTAGATATTATGTGTTGAATGAATTTTTGTCATGCATATATAATAGATCATGTGTATGCAATTATGCCAAAATTGGCATCACGTGTCCAGGTGATGTTATCATTTCCAAAATGGCAACCACATCTACTAATCACTCATGTTACTATGGTTACTTGATGGTTGTCATCACGTTCCATTATACTACACCATGATAGCCCTGGGACCCTTTTCACAGAATGATTGTATTGCTATGAGAGTCACAACTTGCTATAAACATACCAGTCGCATAGCTGCCTATATGCAGATAGACAGACAAATCCACAACAATTTCCGAGCCAATTTGATTTTTTAAACTAAACATTAACATAGCAGACTTATGGTACAAATGAATCCACATTAAAATAACCATAGCTAAACCCCTGGGTACAGTTTACTCTGTCTAAACCAGCACTCGTTGGGACAAAGATGATATACTGGTTTTGATAAGAGTGCTGGTTTACGCAGAGTTTACGAAAATCAATAGGCATGACTCTTGAAGCTATATGGTTATTCTGTGGAATGAGACCTTGTTGAGCAATGTGTATGATATTTATATGCTGTTTTTTCCACAGTAATTTAGAGGTTGTGATGAATTGTAAATTGTTGATGCTGTATATTATAGTTAGGACTAACCTTATATTTAATCAACGGTGACAAATCTCATCATATAAGTGCAAAACATTTTCATTACAGTGGGGAACAGTTCCACGTTATAATATGAATGTACTCAATAAAATTCATTAAGGGCCAGTAGCATTTTCCCCAACACATAAATTTAGCTTTTTATTATTTTTACAATGAAGAATTTCCCTAATTCTCAAATATCTACATGCTCCAACACATTGGGAGATTCTTCAAACTGAATTAACAAAATTTGGTAGAAAGCTTCCCCACAATATATAAGCCAGCCCTTAATTTATTTTGTTGAGTATAGTAAAATATTTTACCGATACTGTGTTCTTTTCTTACATCATACAATTAACATGATCATCTCTTACGATACGATCTCATTTCCTACTAGGACCTATCTTAGTGTTATCTCATTCATTATCCCTTAAACATCTACAGTAAGAACCCTAATAATTAGAACCCTCTAATAGTTCGAACACCTAAATTATGGGGGCGGGTGGTAGCACAGTGGTAGAACGATTGGACTTCGGAGCCAAAGGTTCCAGGTTCAAATCCCACCCCGGGGGCCCGGCATCAATGTTCGCAAAAGTTACCT
>JAUTBT010049756.1:0-16037 GCA_032361225.1 Lepetodrilus schrolli | reverse complement strand
TCGGTGTTCACTTCGCCGAGGGTCTAATTTGTCCAGCGGTGGAGAGGGTGGGGCGATTCAGATCGCTCTCCTTACTCATCAGGGTGAGAAGGCCCCTGCCCCCGGCGCAGCTCCTCTACACTGCCCCCAGGTCCTTGAACTATAGGGCTAGGGGTCAAAAGGGGGGATTCACAACCCCCCCTGGTTCCCTCGCCTCGTGTGTGTGTGTGGGGGGGGGGGGTACCCCCGAGGCTTCTTCTCGCGAGCCTAAGCCTAGTTTTAAAGCTTGGGCTTGCGAGGAGGAAGCAGTCGTTACCGCCCTCGGGGGTGGTAATGACGGGCATACCTTCACTACCAGGAATCCCAGGGGGTAGAGCTGGTACACCGAAAGGTCGGGGAGGCAGCGTCTGCCGGCGGGTATGACGTGGGTGCCTCCCAACCTACTCCCGAACCCACGGGTGGGGAAGGAGTGGATTTCGTTGGCACGAAATCTGGTGACAGGGGACCGCTCTCTGTCCCTACAGCACGTCTGGCTGAAGCCTCGTCCGGTCCTTCGGCCAGGACGTGGGTCTTCGGACCCGGGAACCTAGTGCCACTTCGGTGCAGACTTGGTTCCCGGACCCGGCCGGCCTTCAGGGGGACCCGGGACCCGAACTGTACGGCGGTGCAGTTTGGCTTCCATTACCCGGGCGGTCCTTGGGGGCTGGCCGGGATCCAGGACCCAGGATGCGGGACCCAGGACTCGGTTAATCGGAACCGGGCCCAGGCTCCTGATGTCCGGGATCCGACTAACACCATGGTGCAAGTCGATCCCACAAAGCCAGCCAGCTACCAGGTGCTGGCCGGGACTACATGGTGTTGTTTGGTATGGTATAGTGTGGTTTGGTATGGTATAATGTGATTTAGTGTGGTATGTGGTATGGTGTTTGGTGTTTTATAGTGTTTTATAGTGTGGTATAGTGTTGTTTGGTGTGGTATGATGTGGTATGGTATAGTGTGGGTTGGTGTGGCATAATGTGGTTTGGTGTGGTATAGTGTTGTATAGTGTGGTTTGGTGTGGTATAGTGAGGTTTGGTGTGGTTTAATGTGGTTTAGTACAGCTTTCTGACATAAGAGTGCAAGTGTCAGTAATAGTTTGTCCTGGAAATATCTTCCTATTAAACTTATCCCAGTTGACAACAGGATGCCTAGCATATAATAATGTGTGATATGCTATTAATGGATGGATAGATAGCACATTAAATTCTGTGCAGTGTCTTTGTGGTTGAACGTCTGCAAAATAAATAGGTGTGTGCTGTTGAATTACTAATTGTAGGATCCCTAACCTTTATTTCATCTTTGTTATTGTTGCTTCTCAAAGCATTGATTAAAGAAGTTGTAGTAAGTGTCAATAAACAATAACTAATTGAATGGTGGAAAGATAAGTACCTCTGGGTGTTACATTAGAAGGAATTGTGGAAGATATTAGTATATAAATATGTTTAATTGTTTTTTAAGTGGGAAGTTATCAGAAGGAATTTTGAAAGATATTAGTAATTACAAATATGTTTACTTGTTTCTTGAAATGATTTCAAGGACATATTTTTACATACAATGATGTATCATTAACCTCCCAAAGCAGACAACTCTAAATGCCCAACAGAGAAGTTATTTTTAAATCTTCAGTATGAAGAAGGATATTAATAATATTTACTTTGTTACAACCAAACTTGAACAGATCAAAGATCTTTGTCATGGATATTTCAGATTGATATAACAAGTGAGCTACATGATGTGTTTCTAATAATGCAATCCTTGAGATTGATTCAATACCATTTTCTAGCACACTCACCTCACTGCAGTAGTCTGGAAAACATCGTAAAACCTTAAAATCAATCACCTGCTGCCTTGATTGGGAACTGGAGATAAAAGGAAATAAAAAGATTATGTTAGCTGTTTGCATCAAAACTGATTTTACAACTGTCAAATTGTATTGACAATAGGATTCTTCCACTGATAAAATGTTAGCTTTACAATACCACCCAATGGATATGACAGCAGTGTCTGCAATACCATGGTCATCTCTGTGTTTGTTCAGTCGTAGTCTGTACGCACAGCCTTAGTATGAACATTTGTACAATTCACTGTCTTCATTGTCCTCACTAAAGTCATAACAACAAAGATGGCATTGTATTATGTCAAAAGGATTGCCTTCTTCCTCTATGAGATTGCCTTCTTCCTCTATGAGATTGCTGTCTTCCTCTGTGAGATTGCGTCTTCCTCTATGCGATTGCGTCTTCCTCTATGCGATTGCGAAGACAAGGAAATCAAATTCTCAGTTAGTATGTAGACTTATTGATCTAGTTCACACTAAACTGTGATTTCAATCACTTCCAATCAGTTTACATGTTTTTTTAAGAGACTGTGCGTCTTTCATCACAGGTTGTCATTGATTTGTCGCTTTCCGTTTTGAATAAATGTTTGTTGAAGGTGACCTATTAACCTCAATAGCAATAACCATCTACCTACGGTGACTGCTATTTTTTTGTTATTAATCACACCAGCTTTTATATATGAAAAATCAACCACACACGCACACACACACACACACACAAAAGATTGATTAACTGATGAGAAAGTCAGAAATAGCAGTTGCATTGTGGAGTACCTGATCATAAAATCAATCTAATATTTTTTTAATATTACCATCATTTTCAAGAAGCTTCATGACTGCACCGAGTTCTTTTGTTGTCTCTCTGGTTCCCTGCAGTGGGAAGACGAACATTCACTTTCTTCTGCCTGCTGACATCCAGAGATGCCCTGTGCTGAAGCTACTGCGGTTAACCCATCTGTGGAATGGGTAGAACAACATTTTTTCTGATCACTAGTTTGTTCTGGATCCCGGTCCTCTTGATCATTTGGGTCCACATATCCACAGATGACTAGCTTTCAGATTCTGTATGTTCCACCAACCATTTATGAACTAATAGCTTGCTTGTTTTTGATGCCTTGATTTGTTTTGGGAAAGAAAAGAATTGAGACTGGGGGGATCTTTCAAAAGAAATGTTGTATTTGGAATATTAAAATCCATGGACTTGCATTTTTCATCTGTTAGCTTATATTTGATATCCTATGCTTGTGAGAAGATTAGTGATTAGATTTTGATAACGATGTGCATCATGGCTGAAAATATATATCTTTAAGAAGGTAAATTTTGGTCAAATATTTATTTGATAGAAAAAATAGGCTGATCTGACATGGTCATTTGATATATCAAAAAAAGAAGAAGTTGGCTTGGGGTTTAAAAAACGTTCATGATTAGTTCACTCATATCACAGCTTGTCAGTTGTGTCAGGATAAAACCAGCAACACCTGTGGCACCAAGGGTTGTAGTAAGTGAACAAGCATTGGCGGGTACTGAAAAAACTACACCATCACAGTACATATAGTGCATTCTATCTTAATAAAAAAAGCAAGATCAGGCCCTGAGATTGCGAAACGTTTCTGAGTACGATTTCATGCTCAACTCAAGGTTTTGTTCATAAATCCCCATATACATTTTGAGCGTGAGCATGAAATCGTAACTCAAACGATTTCGTAATCTCGGGGCCTGGTAAATGACATGAATTATACTGGTGAATTATCACTATTAATTATTACCCTTGGATATAGCCGACTGCATTAGTCATGCTTTACTGATCTTACTCTAATGAACACAATTGATGTGAGTTATCTTCAACATTGTAGCAAATCACTATTTTGTGTCAGTTATCTTCCCATTGTAGCAAAACACTATTTTGTGTGAGATCTTCCCATTGTAGCAAATCACTATTAGTGGTTATGCTTTCATATATGAAGCTAGGATACAGATTTTTTGGCATGCATCACAACACAGTCATATCCCGCCCCAGGGGCCCGGCATCAATGTTCGCGAAAGTCACCTTTCTGACGCGATATTGATAGGATGCGCTGTCTGTAGAGTGGTAATGCGGTTATCATCCTTGGTCTTGTCAGTACCAGCCGATGCTCGCAGGTTTACTGCAACATTGAGCGCTATGGATGTTGCGGGTTTCCTCCTGCCCAAAACTGACAAGTCGTGATATACGTGAAAGAATCTTGAAAGCGACTTAAAACCCCAATCAAAAAAAATAAAAAATAAAAAATAACAACACAGGCTTCGATTACCAACAAAATTATGCATTTCTTTGTTTATTCATTAATGGTCTAATTAAGTTCTTGAATGTAAGCACTACTTGATTTGCCACATTACTTTCCACAGGAAATACTTCATTGCATAAGTTTTTGTTACATTGTATTTTTGTGTTAGCTGGTCCAAATTAATAACTCCATTACTCTAGTCCAGATTTAAAGCTCCCAAAAGAAGTGTTGCTATTTTAGATATTATTGACGAAATTTCCGTCTAATTTTCTGCCACTTCCATGACCATGGATCTACCCTGTGGCAGTCAATCAGAACAGTTTTCTCATCCATTACAAGTGAGAAAAGAATGTTACACTATATGTGCAAGATGTGCATCTCTCACCCCTACAATTGCAATACTCAATATTGCTCAGCTATGTAAACCATTTACCGGTATATCTTCACATTCTATATGGTACGTTTAATATAGCTATTATTTCTATGTGTGGTTTGGGAAATTATTTGAACTGCGTATTTAGACTGGTAATAATCTGGATGATTGTATGGTTGATTGAGACTTGATTGTGAAATGGCCCAAATGGCTGTCATTTCCGGTGACATACTTCTGGTGACACCTAATCGGAGATTTAGTGAATAACCCACGAGATATGAGTGATTATGGAAAATATGTCCCGAGTGAAATTAATGTTCACAGTTCCAAGCTTCAGTAAGGAACCTTGAACATCAATTTCACGAGGCAGTTCATTGACCATATCGCACTCACTTTTTGAGATAGAGATGTGGAATTGGTCCCAGGGTGATATGCTATATCATACTTATTTAATTTGTATATTCATTAATTTTTAATTAAGTTCAAAATTTTGCGAAAATATTCATAATTAATCACTTTCAAACACTGTGGAAATCACAAAAGTGATAAATTCAAGTAAAACAATACACCAATGTATTCTACTATCAAAGAAGATTATTGTCATATTAAATTTATTACTATAAATTGTAACACATTTAGGATATTTCTAGCAATTTAATTGGTCGAACAATAAAATGTTCCGGGATGAAATATCATTAGATCCCGTAACCGCATCACGGTGTAGTGATACTGATCATTACTGATTTTACTATATGATGGCCGCAAGTAGACTTCCACCTCGGAGAAAGTAATGAGGTTTTCGGTAATTAATTTCAAGAAATAGATCCTGAACTTGTGGAATTTACCATGAATAATGAGGACAAGTTTGATAAATATCATACAGTGAGAGTTGATCTAACGCAGGAATGCATAGACGCCACGGCAGCGCACAGATAGCCTACATCACAATAATATAATGGAATGGAATACAGTTCTGGCACTGAAACTACTAAAATGTAGGAATCGGCGTCCTTTCATCTTTTGTAAACAAAGAATGATTACCTCCAATATTAGTACAAATGGTTCAAATATGGTACAAATATTAGTACAAATGGTTAAAATATGGTACTTGTTGTTCCCCTTCTTGGTATACTGTGTTTGAATGTTCTATCTGCGGCATGATATTCAAGTGAGCTAGCACTATAAAAATTGGAGGAAATCCAGACTAGTACAAGCAGTAATATGCATACAAGGCATGATGTAAGTGAACACGTTTTGAAGGTGGCTTTAAACCTCAAATCACCAGATTTACAATGAATCAAGGTGATCTTGTGTCTATTTAACCCCGCCCCGGGAGCCCGGCATCAATGTTCGCGAAAGTTACCTTTCTGATGCGATATTGATAGGATGCGATGTCTGTAGAGTGGCAATGCAGTTATCATCCTTGGTCTTGTCAGTACCAGCCGGTGCTCACAGGTTTACTGCAAGATGTTGCGGGTTTCCTCCTGCCCTAAACTGACAAGTTGTGATATACATGAAAGAATCTTGAAAGCGACTCTAAACCCTAATTTTCAATTTTAAAAAAAAACAAAAACTTACAGTCCCTAATGTCGTAGACTGGCCAAGAAATGAAGCCAGACATCAACTCCTGCTGTAGTCTGTGTGGTACAAAATGCACTGTTCTGTGTAAGAGAGAGAGACACAATGTCATAGAACTGTGTCCATAGGGACAGGGGGTGAACATTGATATGGTTGATGTGGACACGTGGAACCAACATGTGACAAATGAGAAAGTCGAAAATGGCTGTTTGCATTCAATTCCTTGAAGCCACACGGGGAATATTTATGATGGCAAATTTGGGATTATAGAAATTTTACATAAAATGAATATCCTTGGATTTACATGTACAACCAACGTCTGTTTGTAAATAAATAACATTGATAAGTTGTAATCATTCCTAATTTAATGTTGACCCTTAGCCTAACTAGAAAAGAAATATTTATGAAGGTGCTTGGGAATATATAAGTAACATTCAATGTCATATAATTAATGGTGACATGACCAATTAATTTTGAGAAATTTAGTTAGCTATAAGGATTAATAATGCGTCATCTGTTGCTATGGCTATTCCATACCTCGTACAGTAAGTACACTTGTGGATTAAGAGTAATTTGCTGACAATGTTGTTGGTTTCATATAGCTTCTTTTTGAAAAATACAAATTATCTGGCTGCAGTTAGCTGAAACTAATAGGGTTTTGCTCATGTCTAGCAGCATGAAATCAAAATGTGTATTTTTTGTTGTCGTTTTTCTCAATATAAATCAAAATCAGAAAATTGCTTCTGCCATACACTTTATTCATTTCTATTTAATCATGCCAAAATGATGAAACTTCAAATGAAGAAGAAATTTATTTATCAATTCTGAGAATACAGTACGTTCTCCTACATAGGGAATCAATCACCTTGCTGCAAGATATCAACAAGATTGGCACGAGAACGAGTAATCAGTTTACATTGAGCTGACTTCGTAAGAGGGTTTAAAGTGAAAGGAAACCATGTGTCTGATAGGTTGATTTAGTTGTATACAAGTTGGTGGTTCTGATATTGGATTTCAATACCTAAAGACCAACGTTTGACTCAATAGTTTCAGTGGGAGCTTCTCCAGACTGATCCATGTGGGGAGGACTGAATGCCTTGACCCTTTAATATACTCCCAAAAAGTCAATGCCCCTTTAATATACTCCCAAAAAGTCAATGCCCCTTTAATATACTCCCAAACAGTTTTTTCCATTGGTTTCTCTGTGCAGCCATTTCTCATTGGTCTTTCAGTACTTCTACTTGGTTGTTGTAGGCTTCACTCCCACTATTAGCAGATTTAAGAAGGATCCTTCCATTTTTACTCAATTAAATGTATATCACAAGACGGATCTTTATTTTAATTGTAATTTAGATGGTTAGATATTTGTTATTTTCTTTAATTTATCGAATACTTAACTGGTTTTGTTTCATGTTTCAGGTAAGACATTGATCCTTTCTTTTGTCAGTGTGCCATGTCCAAGGTAAGTTTACTACAGTAACACAGTGGGTGGGTGGTAGCGCAGTGGTGAACAGTTGGACTTCGGAGCCAAAGGTTCCAGGTTCAAATCCCGCCCCGGGGACCCGGCATCAATGTTCGCGAAAGTTACCTTTCTGACGCGATATTGATAGGATGCGAGGTCTATAGAGTGGCAATGCAGTTATCATCCTTGGTCTTGTCAGTACCACCCGTGCTATAAATTTCAGGCTAAGCCTTGGGACAAAAAAAGGCGATCTACTATTACTTCTTTAAACATTAGCGCTAATGTGATCACGTGATGACTGTTATTCTGCTCGGTGTAGATATTGACTCGATGACTACATGCTGACTTTTAACTCGTATATTTCTGAAATATGCAAAATGTCAGCAAGGCAATCAGCTGTCATAAGTCCTTTATATCATCCAATTTTAACTATTGTCCTATTGTTTAGCAATTTTGTGACAAGTCCAGCACATCTAAACTCAAAAAGATTCAAGACAGAGCACTAAGATTTGTTTTCGACGACTACAGTAACCCCCTCTCATGCCTTCTACATAAAGCTGGCACCAGCATTCTACACATAAATCACTTAAAGCTCGTGGCGCGACAGGTATTTACAATTGTTAACAAAATGTCCGCTCTCTATTTACAAAATTTAATAAATATTAAAAGATCGACCTGCTCCCCAAGGCAGGAGTTCACAGCAGAGTTAAAAAGCACTAAATTTGGACTTAATTCAGATGAGGCCATCTGGAACAGCCTGCTGAATGAATTTCGGAAAGCACCGAACTATGGCGACTTCTGCAGGCTAACCGGGAACTGGTCTGGCCCCATATGCAAATGCAATATGTGCTCCCTGATAGCTCTTCTGTGAACTAGAATTGTCTTGTTTTAAACTTGTAGCTTAGGGGGCATACCACAGTTTCTTTCCACTATCATTTATTATATAAATCAGCTTAGTGCAAGAGGCTGATGTTGCTAAACTATTCAATCAGCATGCACTAGCTTTACACCCACTTGTACAGAAAGGCCTAAATATGCATATAAACATTAAAATAGAGGGGGTCTGATTTTTGCAAAATGCTGTGGAAGACGAGCAGTGAAAATCAACAACTCGCATGGCTGGAATGCACCAGCAATATTGACCTAACAACTGCACATTGCTAATGCATACGCCTTCCTATCATACATGAAAGTGATATAAATTTAGATTGCAATTAAACCGCGTGGAACCTACTTCATTTGGAACACAATACTATGCATATTACTTAACATACAAAGATACCACGGCACAGACAATGGAACATATGCAAAACCTACTTTTTCTACGGACTACTTGGCCACCACTGTTTACAATGAGGAACTGTGCTATGCCCCGTTAATATGTTTCTTGTATATTTCTATTGTTTGTATTTGTTGGAATAATAGCTCTTTAGAGCTAACATTCTTTGTTATTTACATATCCAACGTTAAAGAAAGCTTCTTCTTATGGGGCAATGTGTGCATTCATTTTTTTGTTTGGTAAAAGAAACTACTATGCTGAGAATAGAAGAGGTTTATTTTTTTACATATAATTTAATTTTAAATCAGTTCAATAGGTATTACTCCAAATGGATCTCTCTTTTAAAGTAAAGTTCACCGTTTATGAAAATTGGGATTACTGCCAAGTTGTATGCAGGCCATGTTGTTTAAGTAATTTCTCACTGTCATCTAAGTTTTATTCTTTAATTAGAGCCTTGTTGATATAAAAACATTTCCGGGAAATTAATTCCGACTTTGTCGTACATATTTACGGAATGAAGACATTGTTACCTTTGATGCTTTGAAAAACTGTCTGAAATTAATTCCTTCTAATTATAATGGACACTTCTTTCTTTGAACTGTCAGTGTTGTGTGCGGCTTTGAAGTGATCAAGTATGCTCTTGTCCATGTTTGATGTGAATGAAAGAATGAAGTCATATCACACCATTTTTACCCGAGAACTACCAAGTACTGGTGTTATTCTGGAGTTAATCTTGTGCTGTAAGAGTTTTCTCACTCCTGTAGGCTCTCTCGTGTTTGTCCAGTGAAAGAAAATACGGTCAAACCTCGTTGTGTCGAACCTCGCGGGCCCATTCAATAACTTAGAGACATCGTTTCATGTAAGACAAGAGTTGTCCAAATAAATGATAAATAAAAAGAAAAATGAATGCAGGGTTCACAATACATGTTTATTCAACATTCAACAGAAATATGTCAACTGTTGCATTTACAACTTGTAATAAATCATATTGCAATTCATGCTTGGCCACGACAGCTAGTTTCTTGGATAGAGGGTGTTTGAAAACATTCCGACACAAGTTGCATCCATGGTCATGCACCATTTAGTGAAAAGTGCAGAAGTCGTCCATGCAGTTTTATTGCTTTTGTATTGACATGGGAGTGATTTGATGTTCTTAAAACATCAGGGCTTAGCTGATTTACCAATTATCAGGAGGGGCAACTTATCAGTCCTGCTGTGGTTGGCATAAACAAGAGCCGTCAAACATTCTTGTGCTGTTTGCCACCATGACATTTAACCCCTTTAAACTTTAATGTTTTCGTAGGAATTATACAGTAGAAGACAGCTGTTTCATCAGCATTCTTAATTTGATCTGGTTCAAAAGTATCTATGATTTGTTCATCCTCCTTTCATCAACACTCGGCCCTTAACAATCATCTTGCAAAGACCCGACAAGACTGCATTAATTGACTGTAGTTCATGTACCTAATCCGCCTTTTATAATTACCAGTAAACAGGTCGTGTGCTATGGATTACCAACTGGTTATTGTTAGGTAGTTGCCGATTGAACTTAAAAGTTCGAAGCAAATATGCAAAATATATTATATTTTCGCACATTGGGAACTGAATTTCACTTCGACTTATCGTATGTATTTTTATTGCGAATTCGACAAACAGGGGTCTAATTTATAGTTAATGCATGAGGAGACCAGTCTCTCATCATTGACAAGCTAAGCTATTATCCGAGCCTGATGACAATGAGAGACCAGGCTCCGAGGGTATTAACTGTTTTAAATCATGGCTTCAAAATTAAGTTTGATAATGCAACATTTATGAGAGGAATTGTTACAAATGTGTGGAACTATATCGTCAATTTACACAATCTGAAAGATCCTGAAACTAGAGATTGCATGAACACCAGTACAGCAGACTGCACATTTTTTTCCGTGCATGTGTGAATAGTAGCGTTTGCATTCAGAACAGTTACACAATATCGCATTTTGTCCGTGCCTGTATGGATATTAATGCTTGCATTCTCATGTGTTGTCCATGCACCTGCATTCAGAAGAAATTACACTAGCCATCACAAACTTCCATGAAACGGGAACTGTTAAGGGAAATATGCTTGTATCGAGAAACTTGATGCATCATTTCTTTAATTGACAGTCAAAACAATATTCATATGAATCTGTCATATATATTAGATGAGCCCTGCATATTTGTTGTTTGAAAATAACACAATAAATAGTATAGCCTCCCAGGGTGCGTGCATATTTATATTACATCAAAACAAGCTGCATGGTTATCGCTATCATCAACAATTACTAATGTGGAAAAACAACGAAGCATTTACGTTTCAAATTCCAAATAATAATTCCCATTGTTTATTACAAAAATTACCATGATATTTCCTTCGCCTTGATAGCGTAGTCGGTAGCGTACATGGATCATTTCTAGTGATTCCATGGCCGTGGGTTCGAGTCCCACGCGAGGCAAATATATTTACAAAATATCTTAATTGAAAATAGTTCCAAATTATTTCACCTTCACTGGGCTTTATATGCCGTCAGCCGTGCTTTATATGCTGTATAATGCTTCAAGCTTTCAATATCCAGACTTTATATGGATTTGGGGGCAAATTAAGTCTGGCTGGCAAATAGCGAGCCATGATTTAAATAATGATAATCAAAGAAGGAATTGGTCGGGACCGAGAATGTGCTTCGACATACTACGATGTTCGAGACTATAGAGTTTGACACAACAAAGTTTGACTGTCGTAATGAAAATACGTAAGAAACTGACTGAGATACCATGTGCTGCTCCTGTGACACGTCTAGACAAACTGAGCTTGTATTTTTGAGTGTAGAGACTAATCAGTTGGAACTCTTTTTACACTGGCCGTCTGTGGAACAAGAATAGTTACTGCTATTCAACCCGCCTAATGACATCCTGACAGTGATATTAATGCTCACACGACTGCACCTAATTATTGCTGATTAATAGAAATAGCAAACCTCAATAATCTGCAATAAGAAACCATGTAAAGACAGGTGACCATGTGAAGAGTTCAGATGTTCCAGGAACAAAGCAAAGAAGCGGACTTCTATGGAAGCTGTTACTAACAGGGCTGGGAGGGGCGGGTGGTAGCGCAGTGGTAGAACGTTGGACTTCGGAGCCAAAGGTTTCAGGTTCAAATCCCGCCCCGGGGGCCCGGCTTCAATGTTCGCGAAAGTTACCTATCTGATGCGATATTGATAGGATGCGAGGGACAATGCAGTTATCATCCTTGGACTTGTCAGTACCAGCTGGTGCTCGCAGGTTTACTGCAACATTCAGCGCACAAGTTGTGATATAAGTGAAAGAATCTTAAAAGTGACTCTAAACCCCAATTCAAGAAAATTTTAATAGAAATAACAGGGCTGGGTGTGGACACCCACCTACACTAGATCACCAAGTTTACAGTACAGCCGATAACTTTTCACAAACACCTTTCCTTGGAATTTCATTGCTTGATTCTTTATTGTGATTGCACTTGATGGCCTGTTTATTGTGATTCCACTTGATGACCAGTTTCAGTATTAACCATCTGCCTGCTGGAGTATGTGTAATCACCAATATACGTGGCATCTCTAATTGCCCCAAGGAGAAAGACGGTTAAGACCTGATACTGATGATGATGACAGTCATATGCGCATCCGTCAAAGACCTGCTGATGATAATGATAATAGCTATATCGTCATCCGTCATCATTGACATTGTTGGTATCCATTACCACACCAGTGGAGCCAAGTAGACGAAAGTGAGCCAACGACCTTCTTATCTCAATGAAATATTACACGTAGTATTACATTTTTATCAGATAAGTTTTAGTTTTCAATCAATAATGAAATTCCACGTAATTGTTAGTTGTACAAGGAAGGTTGCAACTGTTTCTGCTCAATAATTCAAGGTGCAATTATGGATGAATTTAAAACTATCATGCATGTTAATTATTCTGAATTTGGATTAATAATATGCAAGATCTTGTGAGAATGATTTTAAGTTTTTCCACGATAACATTATTTTTTTACTGTTTTGCCAAAATAACCAAGTTTAATGAGCTGAGTCTAGTTGTTTGCTGTACAATAATGATGGTCTGGGATAATATTAAGATCTTGTCTAAACCCTCTGTGCTTAAAGTTCATCGTCCAACAATTTGTGTTAAGTTCCTTTGAAACAATATGTCCTCAGATAGTTTCTATTTTCTTATCACAATTAACTGACCATTGAAGGGTTAAGAGTTCACACATTGGTAGACTACCCAGCTATTTCCCTACAAATAGATATTATTTTCTCATGAATGACAAGTGGCTAGTGTAACTATTGCCCAAGAGGCACAGTGAAATGAGGGTAGGTTTCGCGAAAGTATTTCAAAGATTGTCTAAGGAATAATTACCAATAGTCTCCACAGCCTATGGCTTCTTCATAATGACAGACCAGTAACCAACATCTATTCATGTCTTCAAATTGAAATATCATGATGCAATTTTCAGTTGACCACAAATTGTGTCGATCACATTCATACGATCGCCTTCATAATAAAGTGGGTTTTTTTGTAGAGGATTTTATCAGTCTGCCAGAACCATTGGCAGCTAAATTAGTGTCTTCTCACGTTGTATTCAATGCTGTGTGTTAGGTTGCCATTCTGTAATTCATGCTTGACTCTGTAATTGGTGAGACCATTCAATGTCCATTTTAAGTAAACATATTGCTGTACATTGCTGTGTGTTCTACAGTAAATACAATCATTGTCTTGATCAAACTTTGCACAGTTCACCACAAAGAAACACATTGTATATCAATGTTCTGAGGATCTCTCTAGTCTCAGTTGTCAAATTGAATCCAATGTTCAAGACATTGGTTATTAGACAACGGTGTTAAACATGCATACAATGCAAATTGTTTAACTCTGTTTCACGTATTTACCCAGCCATGACCTTGGAATCATTGCTCGCACATCCAGATAGCAGAACACTCTTTAAGTCTTGGCGTACTGGCGAGAGTTTTCTGTCAAATATAATTCGTTGCAGTGACTTGGTTAAACGAATATTGTGTACGAACACTCACAAGAAACCTCGCATCTCACTGGGCGACAGTTTCCCGTCTCCTTTCATTAGTCGTGTTTGTGGAGCAATACACCATCCTGTCTGTCTGACAGAACTGTGGTCCACACCAGCAGATCACCACTTCCTGAACTAACAGTTATTTCAGACTTCGTGATTGTTATCTCCAAAGTCATGGACATTTTCAGGAAAAACTAAGTGGTTATTTTGTTTATCGCCCAATACTGGCTTCCACGTGAGATGTTGATTGTCTGTGGGCAATAAATAGCTTCTGCTGTAGGTATCACATTCAGCAGTGAGTGTTCTGTAATTTTGCTGTCACGGAACAATTGTCTAGCATATTTTTTTGGAGCGCCACAGGAAAATTAATTGTTTCTCTCCTTTAAGGTCTTTATAATAATGTTCAGTGATAAATACAATCACACACACATGCTTTTGAATATCAAATTTATCAACAGGAATACCATAGTAAAATTCACAAAAATCAAAACTAGCACCTGGGCCCCAGAATTAATGTTCATAGATCTTGTGCCTTTCTGACAGAATCTTTATTAAATTCCTCAAGAGAAGTTTATACCAAATTACATGCTCGTTTCAACTAAAAGTGTTAGCTGCTTTAATGTATTTAATGTATGGAGATAAAGAAATTCTAAATATGATGTATATCCAAAAAAAATAATGTTCAGTGTGTGATAGTTTCCCTGTAAAGATGACTCTTTCATCCACTAACGCCAAAATGTCTCATTGTGATGTGTGCATTTTCAATAAAGAATTCAATAACATATTTAATTATCACCACCATCCCTATCCCTACTCCAACCCCACATTGAAAATAATACACACAAAACTAAGTTACAAAAAATAAATAAATAAAAAACGAGAGAAAAAACCCCATTGTAAATCAAAGTCAGATGCCCTGAGTATTAACCTTAACCTACAAGCAGTAATATTCAATTATTCTCATTGACACGCTTTCCCCTTTACCAGGCACGTGATGACTTCCAATCTGCCAGGGAAATGCTGTCTAGCAGTAGAAATAAAATTGCACCTAATGGATCACAGATTTGTCAAATGATAACCGTAGGAACTATCAGTGGTATGCTTGTCAGGTGCTATCTCAGCTCATGTTAGGCAGGTCTGCTCCTGTGGCATAATGGTTAGAGCGATGGCCCAGAGTGCGGACTGTCACGGGTTTGATTCCCGATTGCGTCATACCAAAAGACGTTAAAAGATGGTACTTGTTGTTACTCTTCTTGACACTTAGCATTAAAGGGGTAAAGCAAGGACTGGTTGCTATATTGTGTCTGAGTGGGGTATCCATGTGCTATCTGCAGCATGATGTTCCAGTGAGCTATAATACCTGGTCGAAATACATGATGTGAGTGAACAAATCTTGAAAGTGGCTTTAAACCCCAAATCAACCAACCAATCATGTGCGGCAGCTAGCTCTTAGTGCAAGATAAGTCCTGGCCTTGCATTGCAGCTATCTGCATGACACCGACATTTAATGACGTACAGTTTATTGTAATCATATTTTGTGTTTACAATGCCGTCTTAGAGACCTTTTCAGGAATTCGTCCGGCTACAGCAGCGAGTAATTGGCAGTATTATTGTACCTCATTAATTTGTTCTTTATTTCAATATAATGAAAACTTGATACTGAGAAGATTTTTCATATCAGTTACTAGCTTTTTATTTGGGCCCATTGTTACTGCATTCTATTAGATCAAATGTAAATGAGAAGAATATATGTCTATCCAGCTGTCATTCTTTTGATACAATATGTTATTAATTATGTTTATGCTTATATGTTCATCCCACGAAAAGGTCGACTTTTTGTCCATGGACATTTAGCATTGGAAGATTTCAGTAAGGAATAAGGGGGCGGGTGGTAGCGCAGTGGTAGAACAGTTGGACTTCGGAGCCAAAGTTCCAGGTTCAAATCCCGCCCCGGGAGCCCGGCATCAATGTTCGCGAAATTGATAGGATGCGATGTCTGTAGAGTGGCAGTTATCGTCCTTGGTCTTGTCAGTACCAGCCGATGCTCGCAGGTTTACTGCAACATTCAGCTCTATGGATGTTGCGGGTTTCCTCCTGCCCTAAACTGACAAGTCGTGATATAAGTGAAAGAATCTTGAAAGCGACTTA
>JAUTBT010049745.1:0-16039 GCA_032361225.1 Lepetodrilus schrolli | reverse complement strand
GCTCTTTAGCTGTTGAGTATATCTTATATATGTTAGTGTTATACAATGTATCTGATGACGAAAAGGCTGTCTCTGCACCAACATTAAATCCGGACTGGCACTCATTCCATTGTCGTCTTTATTCAGCCCTCTTCCTGATCCACAACCCTGATCCACAGTCTACAATTAGACCGACCACGCGCACACGCGCGCACGCGTTACAAATGCACATTAGATGCATGTTTTCTTGTAGTGTACTAATAGTAATTTGCAGTGTACACGTTTAACCTTAATCAGATTGTTTGTAATTTATTTACATATGAACATTACAATACTAGGCATTCCATGTACTTCAAACCACGTATACTAGTACTGTATACACTGTTATGTTCCAGATAACTGTGTAGGAAGCAGTTGGGAAGTTAATTAAGCGTGTTACAGTATAACCAAGGTTTATTAAATAGGTTTGAAGAATTGTTGTATATTTCAGCAACAATCCCTTGGTATATGTACATGCATTGCACGACTTAAGGATGTTTTAAATGGACTAGATGCTTGAGCAAAATGCCTAAATTGTGTTGTATTAAGCAATAGGCCTACACATTCCACCTCGAGGGAGTGTTGCTTTACAACAGCATTTTACAGCAAGTGCACACTTAAATACATTAACAAATATAACAACAATCGGCCGTGTATGTCCGCAAACAAGTGCACACACACACACACACACACACACACACACACACACACACACACACACACACACGCACCTCTTCTCTATCCGAGCTACTCCGATAGCCATAGTAATCATATTTCGATAGACCGAGTATCACATGATCATCGAACGTGTGTGGTGGATATATGCTCACCACACTCTATTTCGTCTAGTAGGATACACCTCGGTGCTAAGTGGTCACTGGCTCTGCACATGTTACTCACACCGTCGGTGTAAGGGATTCTATTAGTTAAGCACTACGCCATAGGAGTATCGTGTTACCAGTATCTGCTTGTAACATAGATGTTACCTTTATTGCAATCACCTGATAGTACAATGTAATTAGGAGATATGATAGCGTCATTCACATGCCTATCAACTAGTTCCTGTCTCAGTACTCGCCCAAATGCTGTTACAACGTAATCTATGGGATAACCAATATAATGATAGGCCTGTGAAATACGCACTACATAAATATGCCGCTAAATAATGTTAGTCTAGCCCCCAGGCATAATAGGGTCTTTGACAGGACGTGGTGAACGTATTAAATAGATATGTTCGCAAACATTGATTCTGGCGATAGTATCAGCATCAGCCTCCACTACGGCGATTACATGACGTGCTGGAGACCAGTCATGTATTCGGCCATCAAGAGCACGGCCATAGTATAACGATATGATGACGAGGAACGATACGTCTACAATTATAACTAAATGTATATACAGTAGGACAAACCATGCGTCTACAATTATAACTACATGTATATACAGTAGGACAGAAAAGTACAGAAACTATTAACAAATGGTGTTCTATTACATTTATTTTATTTCTCTCTGGACGTAAAAATACATCGGTATAGTAAATACAAACAAGACAAACAACATCTAGAGATAGCGGGAAGACTTACATTAATTCATAATATAATTTATAATGTACTGTATAGAGCTAAATAAACATATATCATCTCAGTTAAATTATAATGCAAATATGATATTTATATCAATGTCATTGATGAACATACATGAGTTCCCAAGCTACGACCGATATCCTTGCCAATGACATAACTAAATATATAAAAACACACATTTGGAAATAAAATAGGATATTATGCACAACTTAAATGCTTGGTAATCATAATATTACATATTTGAGTATGTGGGCGTGATAGCACTGTGGTATCGCGCCAGACTACAAACCAGAAAAATCCTATATTTCGACACCGGTCCAACACTTACGAATAGAGAGCAGTGTTAAACACTGTTACTGCTGCTACCGGTTACACGGAATACGCTATTAATGACACTATCTAGTAATACCTTTTAGCGTCATCTGGCACCCTAGACCCGCTGCTCCCAGACGTTCATTCATATCATTATTTATTCATGATGCCATTCTTAAAATTAATAACCAATGTTACGATAGTAAATCCTATTTTATATCGGTCTGCCGCGTAAATAATTGTTTTTCAATTTTTAACGACACCCGGAGTTTAGGATCTATATTCCGGCTAGCGTGTGGGACAGATGTGTTCCTGATAGCCCTTAAAAGGGAATTCTTGTCCTAAAGAGATACCGTCGATTCTCTCGGGTATATCATTAACGCAACTTTAACAAATGTCATGCCGCGCCAGTCACAACGGAACTTTAAACAGCTCGAGAATGGTGTAGTCTTTCAGCGAATAGTCTGGCACCCTACGGATAAAATTATGTTGAATTAAAGGTGATTTATGTTATTTTCCTATCCTGCTAAAAATATTCTAATGATCGTATTGCTTCGATATCAGATTACATGATTCCATTTGTATGTTATAGTCCATGGTCGGCTATCAACAATATAGAAGCAAATGAAGCAATTTATGACGACGCTCATAGCTAGTTTGGCGACAAACTAACATCCCGGGTAGGAATATCGTGACCTTTGACCTTGTCAAGGACATTAACGTAACCGGAGGAGGCTGGGAGATTGAGCTATATGCGCACGCACCATTGTACGTATTTTTTTAGTCACCATGAGCATTACAGTTGTTTTATTGAATTTTACTCAATCTACTGCATCGATTGAAATCATAAAGCTTTCCCATAGACCATGGTGCATGTATTGTTAGCTAATTGCATCATTTTAAAAATCGAGTGTGACTCGGCAAGTTTCATGCATTGTATGGATTACATAATGTGGTACCTTGATGGTATATTTCTGAACTGTTATGGCTCAATATATGCATTTCCTCAAGATAATTTGAATATATTGCATCATCATTGCCGACATTGGATCAGTTTTGATGTATTTGTTCGTCCTTTTTTTAGTATTGCATTAAAAAAATTACATGTAGTATTAAACCCAAGTTTAAAAAATAATAAAATAGAACCATACGCTTTTACTTGTATGTCATGGTCTCTAATAATAGGCTTAGCTCCTTTCTGAACATTGTCTGAAATCCATGGTCATTTAGTTCCATTTTGAACATTGTCTAAATGTATATGGACAACACACTTTCTCAATTGGCATTGCTCCCACGTGAGATTATGTGATTATTAGTGATCATTGATTGAAATTGTGATGAAGTTACATTCCATGTACATGAGTATAGTGCCATCATGATGTACTGGTTATGCGTTGTTTACTTTGGCACTTTTGGAATATTTCATAAATTGGCTTTGTTGACAAGTTCATTATAAAACTTTAATACTCGAAGCAAAAATAATAAAAACACTTTTTTATGAAACATCGAGCAATTAATGAATTAGCTTTAAAAGGAAACTGTCACTTTTAAGTATTCTAAAAAATAAAATAAAAACTGTCATTGTGCAATATGGAAATATTCGAGTATGCATGTACTTACTTATTAATATATTCTTATATTAGTTCACGCGAACAAACCCACTCTGTTATACTAGTATCGGTAATACAACAATGACACATATAAGCTTAAACGATACCCCGGGTACTCGACACTGGGGATTATTATTAAAATTCAGTGTGTATTTATATGGCGCCAATGTCATGTAGCTTACTACTGTATACACCTTCATCACTAAAGCGACGCAAAAGCAATGTTTACAATGGTTGTATGTAATACAGGGGGAGTCATTAATAATCTACTTGACATGTTGCTATCATAAATTATTTCAGAGTTCAACGAGAACATAGACCGCAGTCTTAATAGATGTTACTTCATACTGTGGTATTTTGTTCATACTGTGGTATCTGTTCATACTGTTGTATCTGTTTATACTGTTGTATCTGTTCATACTCTGGTATCTGTTCATACTGTGGTATCTGTTCATACTGTTGCATCTGTTCATACTGTGGTATGTGTTCATACTGTTGAATCTGTTTATACTGTTGTATCTGTTCATACTCTGATATCTGTTCATACTGTGGTATCTGTTCATACTGTTGCATCTGTTCATACTGTGGTATGTGTTCATACTGCTGAATCTGTTCATACTGTTGTATCTGTTTATATTGTGGTATCTGTTCATACTGTTGTATCTGTTCATACTGTTGCATCTGTTCATACTGTGGTATCTGTTCATACTGTTGCATCTGTTCATACTGTGGTATCTGTTCATACTGTTGTATCTGTTTATACTGTGGTATCTGTTCATACTGTTGTATCTGTTCATACTATTGTATCTGTTCATACTGTGGTATCTGTTCATACTGTGGCATATGTTCATACTATAGCATCTGTTCCCATGGTGATATATGCTTATAATAATAATAATAATAAAATAGTTTATTATTGTGTCTTATGCATTTACACAAATTATATTAGCAACTGGGCACGGTTGACCTAAAAGACACCATTGAAAGTACATTAATAAATATATCACAGCATATAAAATAGAATATACAATGCGGTATACTTTCTCAATTTCATAGATAAATTAAGTAAACATATTATATTTCATTGTGCCATGAACTTAATAGGTCACGAAACCAATGTTCATGAAGACAGTTGTTCATATGGGAATTTAGTGTCGATCGCTTGGTATCATCTTGAACCATTGAAATGCTGCTTCACGTGCACGTACAAAAACATACTAAATTGTCGGATTTACTAGTAATTCTAGCAGCCCAATACCTGATCAGTATGTCATCTAGCATCCTAGCTAGAAAAAACGACTATTATACCTACTTATACCTACTTATACCTACTATCATTTGACGGAAGCTAAGTAGGCATAATAGTCGATGTTTTGAGGATGACCAGCTTGATGATGCTTCCGTTTATCTCACGTCCAGAAAATGTTCTAAAAGGTTCGCAACCAAACGAAAAATAATTTGAATAGATAAATAACCACATATGCAACAAAGGGTTGACAAAGGCTAAACTACACAAAGGCTAAACATCTAGCTAAACATCTAGCTAAACATCTAGCTAAACATCTAGCTAAACAAAGGCTAGATATCTACAGTGCACTGGCAATACCGGTACTCGTTGGGACCAAAATAATATGCTGGTTTTGAAATAATGCCGGTTTATCCAACTAATGTAAAATGCATTGTCGATGTCCGGGACTTTGAAATTATGCCGATATACGCAAATTGCCGCAGTGCAAATATGCCGGTATTGCCAGAGCGTATATGGTATTTCCGGGCTAATTCACAGGGTGTACTCCAAGGTTCTTGGAACCAATGGTGTAGACGTGGAATATATAAGCAGAACCGGAAATTAGTTACTATTTTCAGAATGTGTCTATACCCGCACTGCCACTTGCACAATGTCAAGTGCTTCTTATACTTAATTAATGCAGTATCCTTGAGAGTCTACTACCATGTCCGTATTCGATAACATTACATGAATACAGCTAAACGGAACAGATGCCTAGGTGTTAACCAGAGGTTAAAATAAATAAAAGGTAATTCGGTTGATTAATATGTTTTTAAATCCCACGTGTCGTTTTAAGTACCGTGAAATCTCTATCAAACCAAGGTGTAAAATCAATCTTATTTCTGGTGACACTTCTACACACTAGAAGCAAACTATAGGCTATCGCTGGCAGGCGTGTCGCTGCTCATTGTGTATAGAACCAGCAAGCAATTAGAGACTTGACATCTTAACAGCGCAACTGGCTGAAATATGCCCCAATATCTTCCCTTTCTGTCGTGATAAAGCACCAGTAATTAGAGGGATGTATGGGCCCGTTGCTGAGGGGGACAATAACGTATAACGCGCTACACTTTATCTTCCTGTCGAGGATCCGCGATCTATGACGTATCACGCTGAGCGGGTAGGTAAAATTTCGAAGATATGTTTCTCTTCCGAAAACGGATTTCACGTCTGTTGGACTCGAGCGCCCTCTGCAGGTAATTATTATTTCAATAATGAACACTAATTGGCGTAATTATCATCTGATTAATGAGCTGTCTCCTGATACGTGCGATACTCTATACGTTATTGTTGAAATAGCCCCACCAGGTGGTCGAATTCGGGTATTAAAGTCCACATTCGGTCTGGTACGACAATGTTCACGGTGTGCGCGTCTTAGAGTACCAAGTGGTGTCGCTGTCGGGAGACTGAATAAACAGTTACAAAAACCTGCCGATAAATTGTGGTATCCTTCGACACCGCAAACAGACCTCAAATTGGGCACGCATGGTCATATCAGCAACACCCGCTCGCAAATCCGTTCTAAACGAGACTAGTTCAGGGTTATTTCCCTTTATTTGTTCACAGAGGTCACTGCGCAAGAATACATTTAATGCACATGAGCCAATTCAAATTAAACCATTAACTGAAAGTAGTTCTGCCTACATTTACTTTCCAATCGGATTTCGAAATTTTTAATTCCGCAAATATGTATTCATGGAACGTACTGTACGAAAACTCATTAATAATAGATCATTGTTAATTATTTATACAATATTTTGTTTGTTTTTGTTAATCATAAAATGAAGCGCTAGTTAGTATGGTGCCTACTACTACTGTATACGCACACTCAAATTACGCAACAGAGGTCAACCCTTGTCGTATTTGCTCATCATTTGCATCCGCGTTAGTTACGTGTTTTACAGTAATCGCATATCGGCAATTATATCCATGATCTAAGAAAGCCCGTCTTGAATATATGTATATTAAATAATAAGTGGTACAATTAAGATGCTTGAACGTAACAGTCATGCCACCACGATAGTATTATCCGTGGTGTAACGTTTGTGAAAGAATTATGTGTTTGTGTTGTTATCGAGTATCATTAATATTAAAACAGATTTACGTATTAGAGACAACTGTGTCAGAGGTGCATCACTCTTTTCAATTGTAGAGGTAATGTATATTTAATAACCAGATATTGCCACTAAATTTATATTGTCAGAATGCAATTACCACCTATGTAGTGTTCATGAACAATTTTGATAATGAGCAATTGAGTATACTGCCATATACTATTACAATACACAACTAATAGGTTATTTAAAATAGTAAATGGGTTCACATAAATTATTGGAGAATGATGGTAATTATTCACTTTTTTTTGTGTGATTTGCTTTCACGGAGATATCATGCTAAATTGCCACTAAACGGTGTTTAATTACATCGACATTTGCCTTGTTGAACATTATATGAATGAATTAAAGGAGGGATGCTATGCAAATGTCCGACATTTTTTTCATTAACTATCTTATCATGTTTTCCGGCTCGTTTGTGCCCTGATTAATGTTATGCTTTCTTCGTATGACGAGGTCATAATACTGTCATAATAACGTCATAACATTTAAATCTGTATAAGCTAAAAGAGTGATGTGCAATTACAAGGCTTTAAGGCCGAAGCAAACTAAGTACTACAATGCATGTCAATGATGACTGCGTTTATAAGCATAACATGTTCCTAATAAATCTATATTTATAACCAATAAGGTAGATTGGGTGGAAGAATGACTAATAAAAGAACAATTCGGCTTTATTTGGATTCATATTTATGACTAACGCTTAACACGCTATTGTGTTAAATGGTGCCGAACGCCTAAACGTTGGGGTCTGCACCTATAATAACTCCGCTTACTCAAGATCACAGTATTCTAAATTGCATTGCATTATGCATATACTGTATGCTATGCTGTGAAATAATTACTCTTCCCTTTTGGATAAGAACACAATTGCCTATTTCGTTTCTATCGTCAAAATATGCTAATTTATAATGTTTAGATTGTTGTTAAATTATTGGCAAGTAACAGCCTATAATATATTAATATGATAATATAATGTTCTATATAATTAATAATATATAATATAATGTTCTATGCAAAATTCTGTGAAGAATCAAATTTAAATTGAAAGTTTGTCTATTCAATTCCTCGCTTTTATTCAACAATAATGCATACATAAAAATCTGCAGTTATATAATTATGGCTATTGTTCGACTTAGAACGCACTAGTATTCGATCAGATAATGTAGCGTAATATGGCTACGATCACTATAGTATTCGTTGAGATGTATCATAGTATAGATACGAAGGTGTGGATTCAGTTCTTATAAAATCCCACACTGTCCTTACTGGAAACACCTATTCTCACGACTAGCAAATCCACGCTGTCAAATTCGCATCACCCGTATATAGGAATCAGCGTGAATAGCGTTCGTATTTTCGGAGCAAATCCCATCTCGATGTTCTTTTCAGTCGTATATGAACATTACATTGTGCGTGGCACAGCATCGTACACGGAGAGTCTTAAAGTCCTGTGTGGAGTTGTGTTACAATGCTCGACGTTGAAGGACAAGCGAGTTCGTTCTGTATACGCGCTTTATTTGTGCGGTTCGAGGATACCCGCTGCTACCATAGACGTACCGGGTATTCCGGGGTTCCAGGGGAAGTCACGTGACTCGGTTATAGCTGATGGGGGTTAGCCATCAATCTTAGCCGTGTCTATTAGAAGGCAATTATATGTGTAGATTAGCGACATCGACCTGTCATCCCTTTGTAACGCTTGTCAAACACATCTAACTCAGATAAGTCACGTGACACCTCCTCCCACCCCTCACCCCCCCCCCCCTAACGCCACCTCCGTCTCACAAACGTAAAGAAATGTGCGCCTCAACAGTTCTGAAACGTCTACAAGCACAGTAGTAGTTTTTCTAGGTAAAGAAAGGACCTAAAGTTTTTAATTGTCTGTTAAAGATATGCATACCTGAATGTGTGGGTTATATTGTAATCCAATCTGTAACTTACATGCGTGGTTTAGGCATACCATGACCTCATGCATGACGAGATGATACAACAGTTATCGAGAACTAATGCATACAACCTTCTAGCACTTGTTCTACTCAAAATGCATATTCAACGCATCGTGATAGTGTTGAAAGGTTCCAGGACACCCTTTAATGGAGTTCTCATACCCAGTAATTTGATAGACCATTAGCGTTTTTGTATCTATTCTCGCTGATCACTACAAGAGCGCTATGGCTTCTCGGCGGATACGAGGGCTTCATGAAAGGGTGTTCTGATGTTACAGTACTAATACGTCAGATGGTATTAGTACTGTTGTCCTTACAGTATTAATTTACGTCCTGGTACAGTACTATTCATTTACTGAGTTTGATGCGAAAATGTTTATCGATATACACTGACATTTTACAGATGGAGAGTGTATCTATCTCCATAAGTCTTCATTTCATTACTATGTAGACTTAAGTAGCAATTCAGTCTCTTTTTTTGTGTGTTGTCATCACGTTCTTTATCACTATGCAACTAATTCAATTTTAACCCTGTGTCAGTTAATTCGCAACGACAAATCCACTCTATCTTTCTTGCTAATACAGGTCTTCAATCGCTTGTCACTGGTCTCGACGAAATCTCGTAGAATCTGCAATCTCGCGTGAGAATAATTTCCCGGATAATGGCACTAGTGTTTTATGTGTTACCCCCTCCCCCCCCCCCCCCTAAAAAAAATAAAATAAACAATTTAGAAGCAAAAGTGCACATTACAAGCAATTGCAGCATACATTGCGCATTATTTAAGTAGAATATGATCAGATGGTTGCGTGTATTCCTAACGCGCTGTATGCATCGCGTTGTGTCAAATATATCTCACCGCTCATTACTTGGTCGCCAAAGCCATCCAGCTTCTGTACGGTGTACCAACTGGGCCGTAATAATGGCAAAACCAATTCATCCCCGGCAATGTCCGGAGATCGGGTAGCACGCCCGGTAACAACCTCCTTTAACGTTGTATTTGACACGGGGCTCCGTTGTCGAACTTTCGCAACATAAGCGCTGTGTCCAGACGTTCTATGTCGATATGAAAGCTCATGAGAACGTTGAGAAAACGTCGACAGAACGTCGTCAGAACGTCGACAGAAAGTCGTCAGAACGTAGGATACGGGTTTGGTCTTTTGTTGCGCTACCGTAGTCCACGTAAGGAGGCGCTGTACTGAGTTCATGTTGCCGGGGTTTTTTTTACTTGGCAGGTATGCTGAGACGTAATACGTTGCACGGTTTGCCAACGTTTATGATTCGTTGAAGATCATCTTAGCCGAACACGACCACAACTGTCAGCATGGCCAGTACCTGCCTTGTCAGAGTCAGTGGACCGCTTATTTGATGGCTGCATCCCAGTATTTAATGCTGGATTGATGTTCTCGGACTTCGTTTAAACCATCCATCACAACAGACGTTTTCCGTCCCTGCATGCGGCCGGAGCCTTGGTAGCGCTGCACGTCAGGGCCGACTGAAGCGAGCCCTACAATAAGGAGACCCTGTGTGGATCTATCGTGTTTGCTTCAGCGTAAGGAAGCCATTCACGGGCTCAAATCGGACGTGAAAAATAACGTCAAACTCGGTCATAAATTTGCCGCAAATACATCTAGTTTGTGTCCGTGATCACCAGGCAGTGATTTAAGCTGGCAAAACTTCTCTGGCAAAAACGACACACCGCTTGTGTGACTTAATGACAGACGGTGGCAATTCTTATATAAAAAAATTTTTTTAAAAACCTTGAGGCTTTACAGCACACTTGTTCAAAATTTGTTAGCTTCAATTTGTGGTCAACGACTTCAATTTACCCGGACATCAAGTGTAATTGCTCACCACGTAATTTCACGTTTTTAATTGTCCCGAATGTTTAACCGTCACTTGTCGTTTAAGGTTATATATGAGGGAATCGCATGAACACTGGCTATAGTCGGCGTGATCTCTTTTATACGGCACATATTATCAGGGGACTCTTCAAACTGACACCAGGGGTGATAGATGATAAAATAGAATGCTAGACCCCTAATAACGAAAGTGCACCCCATTATAAGAATTAAGTGTTGCAATTGATAGTCATTACAAAAAGAAATAGATCGTCAGGAAATCAATCCCATTATGCTAATCGTAACGCACGAAAGCAGAGAAACTTTTGCATATTTTTTTTTACAGCACCACCCCAAACACAAAACAAAAAGTACGGAAGAAATTATTTATATATGGTTAATTTGTCAATATAACGTGACATTACTTCGATAGAGGAACTAGTGTATTCATTCGGTATTTTTGTCTAAGCTGAATTCACGTCCTTATGGTTTAGAAGTTCGGCGAACGACAATTCTCTTACATTTCTGCACAACTCTGGAACTCATTACCATCAAAGCTTCAGAATACCACTAAAGTATTTCAAAAGATTTCTTAAAATTCACATGTTTAAAGAATTGTTCATACATTACTATGTATTTACTATATATATCTCTTATGTTGCAAATCACTTTTGAAAGACTGTAAGCATGAAAAGGGCACTATATAAATTTGTTATTTATAGTATTATTATTGATATTAGTATTTTTATTAGTATTATTATCCGGTTTGGTATAATATGTGGTACTATTTCATTTTATATTTTAAAAATAAAAACAACTTTCTAATTCATTTTATGTTTTACGAGATTATTTACAAACAAATACAATATTAATAGGAAACCTACCTTTATCAAAGTATGCCAAATTCAATGATCGTTTACACTTTCTCAGGAGTTGCATTTAATCAGTTTTAGTAGTTTATGTTCATTGTTGGTTTGTGACACTGAAAAGAAATGTTTGACTAGGGGGTCAACATTTCTGGGTGTAGTGTTGAAAGTTTGGACTCGCATTTTCACAAACACATTTTACAACTAGGCAATAGGATTTTAGAAAACCGACATCACTTTTTATGTCTATGTTATGAACTACTAACATCAGGTCGAAGGAACCATGTACCAACTCTTAAAATAAAAAGGTAACAAATGCCTTTGATTCCAGTTAGTACTTCCTTTAAAATTTACTGTTACCTATTGGTGCATCATATTTTCGTATTACCAACTACATGTATGTATGTTCAATTCAGCAGTCGTGCCCTTCTAACGCCTATTTACAGTGTACGTTTTTTTTTTATTAGTGTCTTAGGTTTTCATTCACAATCGCTCTATTCTTGTATGCAAATGTTATGCTTATGTTGCGGTCATGGTGCCGTTTTCGCCAATCGTTTTATTATAATGAATTATGCACTTACATAATATAATATACAAAGTACTTAAGACCACATGTATTAGCACAGCGTGTTAAATAAAAGCGAAAGGGTTAAAACGGATATGCATGGGCACACATTAACATGGCGATATTTGACGTGTTTCACGTTTTATAATTCGTTCAGTCTTTAACCTCTGATCTATAATTATGCGTGGTGAAAAAGCAACATCATTTTACTCTAGACTACGTATTGTTCTCTTTAAGTCGGGAAGTATTTGGACCTTGTATGTTATGATTTGGAAATAATTATACGATTTTGCACGTATAATGCCATCACTTAATGTAAATGTTATGTGACAGTGCATATGCAATGGGATGGATGTATGTACCACACGCAGTAGCAAAAGTAATATAGTAAGAGGAGTGGAGAGAGAGAGAGAGAGAGAGAGAGAGAGAGAGAGAGAGAGAGAGAGAGAGGGGCGAGAGAGAGAGGGGGGAAGATAGAGAGAGCGAGGGATAGGGGGAGAGAGAGGGGAGAAAGAGAGAGACGGGAGAGGGGGAGAGAGAGGGGGAAAGAGAGGGAGGGAGAGAGGGAGAGAGAGAGTATGAAAGACAGACAGGCATGTAGACAGACAGGCAGAGAGACAGGCAGAGAGGCAGCGAGACAGGCAGAGAGGCAGACATAGGGAAATAATCAGGTAGAGATTAAGGCTCACAAGAGAAAGAACATACAAATATAGGAAAATACGAGACAGCGAGAGTATGTTTTGATCATCGTCCTGTTCTCTCCACGTTTAATTCTTTCCCTCACTCAACATATTAAGAACAGTTTTGATTCGATTCAGTGAATCCCATCTATATCAAACCGACACACCATTGTAGAGCGTGTGTATACTCCGATTAATTAGATAGCAATCATGTCGGTCCATTAACGTTAAAGGTTAGGTTTCCTTCACTGTTAGAGGCGAGTGTAAACAGATAGGACATCGGCCTTGGTGGGGGAAAACACAAACATGGTTTAATTGTTCCCACCTCGACAACAGAAATCAAGCCTCGATCTTGTGTCAACAAAATCACAGGGTGGTAACAAAGGGACAAGAACATTTGATAAAATCATACAGGTTTGGACACTAAAGCGGAGCAATAAGAGATGAAATTACCGATGGAGAATATCGAGGGATAAAAAGGTTACGTTTAAATGCTTTTAGCTGAGCCTCGATACAACATCATGTAGCGAGGGGTCTAGCGTAGTGAGACACGGTACGCTGACGATCTATTGTGTCCTTGTCACCAATACTACGTTATTGTGGCTGGATTGCAGCTCTAATGGCGATTAAAGAAAGGATTACAACGCTGCGGCACTATTGGATATGAGTAATATGAAAAATAATCGGAAATTGATAAGCGTGCATACGGAGCAGTGCTAGAAGGACGAGCGGTGTGAGATAAAGGACGCCGTGTTTTCTGAAAGCTTCTAAATGCAAGGAACTTGTACGTGTCGGGGAGTAAGTGGAACCAGGGACTTCATTAATTTATGTTATTTTCCGCCCGGTTGTCACAAACCAAAGATCTCGCTGCTACTTACAGACAAGGCGAGTGCCATCTATACGGGAACGGCTAATGACGGGCCATACTGTAGTAGGAATCAATGCGTTAATCCTATTTGATATCGGACCCTTTATCAATTGCCTTATTGGAATAGGATATTATTTTGTTGTTGCATATTGTATTGTTTGCTCGACCATTATGCGTTAAGACCACCGTAAAACTAACAGGGCTGATGGTGTTGCTGTAATTGTTAGTGTTTACAACGCTGATTCCAGGAATATAGTGCTCTACTACACGAAAAATGAGTAAATTAATATAGGATAAATTCGTAGTTATTAAGGCGATGTCAGTATTTGCATAATCGGTATTTTGCAGAATAGTGACTATTGATGGAATGGTATGAACTACATGCGGAATTATTTGCAACAAACAATTTAGGGGTCAGTAGAGATAAGCTGCCATCTCACTCCCCTCTGGCAATAATAGGATACAATTTTGGAAATATTCACTCAGAATGAGCTCCCAAGTGTACATAAGCATACACAGACATAATGTTCATGAACACACGTAGAAATTAAACGAAAGTATATAACGAAAGTAAGGTGCCATTGATACAAAAGTTCAAATGCCACTTTAAGAAATGATGCAATAACCATGTGTGTAACCCAATCAATGAAATGTCGATGTTTAATACATGCGCTAATAAATACCCACATTATCAGAAAAATTCTTATCTGAAAAACTCGTGATCTGAATTCATGGATATAGGCTCAAATATATTTTAGAAACCTTTAAGAATTTGGAAACAATTTTCATCTGGTTAATTAGGGTAGCTAATTCACCTATCAATCACATTCTATATTGCATGACATACTAATAATCCAAACCAGCAACACTAACAATTTATATAGCTAGCTATAGAAAACGATGTATTTCATAGAATTAGTTTGTATTTGGAATGAAATAATATATGGTCCGTGTGACATATTGATTTCAAGTAGACCAATAATTAATTCCTCGACAAATCTAATCCAGAATATGCATGTACCTTAATATGATCGTACAAAATTAATTAAAACAAACAAATTTCACTTCTCTTGTATTTCGATGTCATACCGAACGTGGACCATAAGAAATACAACAACAATAATACTAATAAATACTAATAATAGTGGTATTATTTTAAAAAATACTAATATATATGAGCGATACCATTATTCCATGACTTCATGGAATCATTAGCAAATTAAAAGGGGACCTGCACGATTAGATGGACATATAAAAAAAACATGACTATCTTTCTATACTATCTGTCTATACCAATGCAGAACATATTTAACATTATAAGTTCATTCTTTGCAGCAAGTCACGTGAATAATGCCACTTCCGGTGGATCAATTCCTTGTCCAATGAACTTTGACCTTAAGTGGTGACCCGCCGTCATGATTGACAGGTGATAACTGAGCTATTTCAAGAATGCAAAGCATCATTGTTACATTAATTTTAAAATAGCATGATCGAGATACCGGAATACAAGCGTGATACCAACACAGACAGTTGAATTGCAATGACGTTTGTAACGTAACATTCAGTAACTGTAGTTTAGTAAGTCAATAGATACGGCCCGTTTACGCCATTTTGTTTTCTAGAAATACTTTCCGCATTACTGGAGCAGAGATAAACTGTAATAATCGGAGATAATCGAAGATAATCGGACATGGGAAGTCGGGTGCGTGGCTGTCACCGCCCCGTCCATTTTTATTTTTTTATTGCCAATACCTCTGACATGTATCCGTGACCGCGCCATTGACACTCTCGCATTAACGTCAGCTATATAGCTATGGTTTCATTAATGCGACACACATTATACACCGATATTCCAGGAATGCGATCGCCTCGACAGACACAAGATTTCTCTCGTCAGACAATTTAGTTTTCCATACAACCGTCCCCGGCCAATTATGCGCCTTCAATCTGCAATATCCCAACACCTGGTCAGTGGGCGATTATACTCAGAAAGCAATTTTATAACAAGATCTCGAGGGTGTCATTTACAAAACTCTGGAATGTTTTCATTTCATTATAATGCAAGGTGCTAGCTTGTATTCTAATTTTGACAAGAACGCAAATACAGATGACAAATAACATTATCTTCAGTCTCATCCCTGGTTTCTCAATGGCAAGGAAGATATCTTCTGTATCCTATCGTGGTTGGTCAAAGAGACAACCAACAAAGTTGGGATGTATGCACGAGGAAGAAACAGTAACGCCTTACGATGTCATTGTTCTGAGACGAATCTACCTGTTATTCTTAAATATACAATAATATTCCGAATGTAATTATTGAAATTAAGTCCATAATGATGTTTGTCAGAAC
>JAUTBT010049734.1:0-16039 GCA_032361225.1 Lepetodrilus schrolli | reverse complement strand
TGTTGTCGCATTTATGTCCAAAAGCTTGATGTCGCATTAAATTAGTGACGCATTAATTTCCTGATTTACAGTAAATAGAATCTAACGGGCACGATTTTAGTATTCTCTTTCCTACACACCGTTATGTACAAATAACGTTTTAAGAAAATTAATACAATGTTGTTCTAGTTTTCTTAGACGAGTTATTTTGTATGGACAAACAGCCCTACATAGTAAGCCATACAAAGCTTACGTCACTACCCAGTCACAGTCCGACAACTAAAGAACAATATATTAAGTAAGACTAGCTCTACAACCATCTACCTAACTATAAGAAGAACAATACATGTAATTGAACAGTGTTACTATTGGTCTTTGACAACCTAGACTGGCCCTGACATCACGAAACATTTTGAGTACAATTTTATATGGAGATTTACAATCTCGGGGACTGGTTACATACCACCAGTGCGCTCTTGACGGCACCAGGGTACGTCATGCCTTTCCCTACTCCATTGAGAACGCCGTACGTCAGTATGGTCAGTATCAGGGAGTGTTGCGTGGTGAAGTACGTCAGTAACATGCCAGCACTGAAAGGAGCAGAGCATTAATTGGATGAAGAAAAATGTATACATTGATGTCAGACGATATGGCTAACACTGCAAACGAAATCCCAGTTAATGCCATACTTAAAGGAAACTGGGCCACATTTGTCTAACGATAACCTTAACTACACTAAATTCTCCATCTTTTTCTTATGTAGCGCCATGAGCTTTATACTACTACTACTACTACTACTACTACTACTACTACTACTACTACTACTACTACTACTACTACTACTACTACTACTAATAATAATAATAATAATAATAATATTATTATTATTTTTATAAACGAATCATATAATCACGTCCTCCAATCACAATATTACTTAAATATAATTCCTCCAATCACAGTATTACCTAAATATCAGTCCTCCAATCACAGTATTACTTAAATATAATTCCTCCAATCACAGTATTACCTAAATATCAGTCCTCCAGTCTCAGTATTACTTAAATATGATTCCTCCAATCATAATATTACTTAAATATAATTCCTCCAATCACAGTATTACCTAAATATGAGTCCTCCAATCGCATTATTACTTAAATATGATACCTCCAATCACAGTATTACCTAAATATGAGTCCTCCAATCAGAGTACATATCCGAGGGGGCAGCTTCTGTTCCACGAAGCCCAGCAAAGGCATGGACACAGCCATACTTATGTAGTTGGCGGTGGAGATCCACACAGTGTCCGAATACGTCACGTTAGGCGACCCGCTCCGTGATCGGAGGTAGGACGTCAGATAGGGGTTCATGTTACCTGACCATTGGAAATGTGTTATATTTTAAAATATATATTAAATGCTTTTCTTAAATTAATTTTTATTTCTATTTGTAATTATTATTTTTTTAAATATGAAACATTACTTGAAAATATTATTTTAAATAAATGTATTGAGTATCATTGTACTACGAACACGGCTTGCGATTACAGTCGTCATTTGAAGAAAACTATTTTTTAAATGTAATGTTACTTTAATAAAGTATTATATTATTGTGCATGTTAGTAGATCTAATATAATACAAACATGGCTTCAAGTGTTCGATTTTACTGTGTGTATTCAGGTATTAAACAAAAAGTTTGGTCACCGGCGTAATATCGGTGGAGGCAACACGCCATCTATAGTTCTTACGCTAATTATGTTACTAGCATATAGCAAAAAGTAGTGAGGAGCGAATGGTATTTAGCGTCTTCATCTATTAATGTTGGCACCTAAGAAGTAGACAACACTATTGAAGTTCATGACGTATTATGGCCAACATATACCAAGCAAACACACAACATTATATATCGTTGTTACAATGTTGTAATAACGTTGCGTTCCCACAACGTTGTACTAACGTTATATAGCGTTGTGTGTTTGTCGCGTAACACCAACTATTGGTGTAATCTTCGCCAACTACTCAAGCTTTAGTTAATATTTCTACTTAATGAAGAGACTCACCAAATATATAGCCCGTGCTGATTGTGGTATGAACTAGGAATCCACCAATCACTGTGAGGACACCTCTTACAGGCAAACTACGCAGGCGTGACTGAATTGATTTGGCCATGTTGAATTATTCCTTTATTTGTCCTGGAAGAAAATTGGAATTTAAAAAAATCGTGATTTGTTTTCATTACACTGCAAAACCAAGACCTTTTAACGAATACCAGCTTGTGGGTTTTTGTATTCGACCCCGAGGCATTTCAATCATGATATTAGACAACCAGATAGCGTAGCTGCATGTAGTTCAGTACACACGTCATTCCTAAAGACGTCTGGAATCCGATTAATTTTATTCATGTTTTTATTTTGTCGGCTATACATTTGCATATTATAGGCATGGCGTTCAACTATTCTCTCGTAGTCTGTCCTCCATATATATTTCTCTTTTATCTCGGTCTCTCTCTCTCTCTTATCTCTGTCTCGCCCTCTGTCTCTCTCTCTCTCTCTCTCTCTCTCTCACCCCTCTCAATCTCTCCACCCCTCTCTATCACTCTCTATCTCTCTCTCTCAATCTCTATCCCCTCTCTAACACTCTTCTCTCTCAATCTCTATTCCCCATCTCTAACACTCTCTCTTCTCTTCTCTCTCTCTCAATATATATCCCCTCTAACACTCTCTTCTCTCTCTCTCTCTCTCTCTCTCTCTCTCTCTCTCTCTCTCTCTCTCTCTCTCTCTCTCTCTCTCTAACACGTTGCTTCCTGATGACCATCTGTTCAACGCGATGTTCTCTCTATTTCGACCGTCATTAAAGTCTAAGTTAGAACCTACATTACTAACGGAACCCAGGGGCCTGTTCCACAAAACGACCATAGCACTACGAGAGTCGTAACGTCGTATTAACGAATAGGTATTACGACTCTTTGTCGTTATGTGGAACGGGACCAATTGTGAATTACAAGGTCCTTCGCGCAACACGTTGAGATCATTCTACAGTATACAGGTATACGGTTTTGAAGAATAGGATGCCAGCGATTGATACTGTCCGTGTGTTGAAGTTAATTTCTGCTGCATGTTGGTCAAATGTTCCAGATGAGTAGCATTTGTTTGTAGAGGACTGTTATAATTAGGAAATTGTCTTGACATCTGGTAGTGATTGGTCTGGAGTCTACTCCGGGACGTGTCGTAGCGTAGGTGCCACGTTATTAGCTGTCACAAAGTCAAAGGACGAATTGTCGAATGTGTTTACTGAGCTGGGAAAATACTCTCTCTCTCTCTCTCTCTCTCGTGTGACTAAAAACCTAACGTTGAGTCCCGTAATAATTCGACAGTTAAATAGAGAAGTAGTTCATTCAAATGAAGACTCATAATTTATGGCATTTAGAAATGTTAGTTTCTTTCATTTACATGTAAACGTGTCTGATGTCAAATACTTAATTTTATTAAATAATTAAACAAAATAGGAAAATTTGAATATGTTGAGATTAGAATATTTTACATTTTGGTGAAAATTGTGGCTGGAGCATTTTCATGACATGATGTCTCAAAAACTATAGCTGACATTTTCAGAATCTGTTGGCAGTGATATTGTAGACATGATCCTGGGAAATGAGTCATTCAATTCACTTAATAAATGTAGTACACAACATTAAACTCGACTAAAAATATACTTTGGGCATGGGTGTGCGGGCCTCACTATACTGGGAGCTAGAGTAATAGAACATAATGTTAGAGACCTATATGAAGACAATAGTATGTATGGCCTACCTTACAATTTTAGCTCCATTTGATCCACATCGCCCATTAATGGCTGACATTTTATATGCATTTTAGTAGGCCAACTAAATATGACTGTACGTGGTTTTTACGTCAATCATAATGTCATAAAATAATGATAAATGTTAAATGTATACGAATGAGTAATATTTACGATTACAACCAATTTTCTATGCAATGGAATATTATGGTAATGTAGTAAATAACATTAGTCATTATGTCAACTGTATCTTAACATTATGTATAATAATATACTGCATAACAAGCCTTAACAACCAGCACATTAGACAGAACTCTCATTTCCAATTTGATAAATGCAATCATGTCGTTAGCACTAAAAGACGGTTTTATTTATTTAATTAATAAATTGCAGTGACAAAATAGACATGTCAGATAAGGAACGAACGCCAAAAGCGATAAGTATGATTACGGGATTGAAGTCAAACGACAACAGAGTTATCCCGGGACACTACTGACCGAAATAATTCTTGCATTTGAAGAACTATCCGGAAGCAAAATGGCATAGCCTGACTCTAAGACATAATTACGATCGTGGATCCGTTGCTCAGAATACTTGTATAGCTACCATTTGTTGCAGGTCCAAGTGTAGGGACCCGCTACAAGTGTCAGTCCATTGCATGGCCCACTTTTATCATTACGTCTGTAGCGAATCGTATACACTATCCATGGTCTCAGAGGGTGAAAGTAAATAGTTTAATATAAGTTATATTGATTGGTATTATATTTATATGAAAGGAGCCGTTGAAATTCTTTATCCTTGTTCTCCAGTAATCTAGACTTGTTTGACTGATCTAGGGCGATATTTTGAATAGGAGTATTTGGATGAGAACAAGGTGTGACACAGACTACGGATCTTAAATTTGGCTTATAAAAATTGTAGCTACAACTGTTCTGAGCAACGGGGCCTAGTACTCTGAATAAAACTTACCCAGATTATAATCACACGTAGTGGCTGACTGTTGTGTCATACGAATTTATATTATTGTCCTTCACCGTGTAGTATTACCAATGGATGTGACGCTGTGTACATATGCACTGTGCGTATACTGTCCCTGTGACTGACGTGTGCGTGTATCTCCCTCTGTGCACTGTGCGTATACTTGTCCCTCTGGCTGATGTGTGCGTTTATGTCCTTCTGTGCTCTTGCGTATACGTATACTAGTGTGTCTACATACGTGATTTACATGCGTGGTGTAATATGTAGTGTATGTGTGGTATATACGTAGTGTGTATGTGGTGTGTATGTCGTGTGTATTTGGGTATTATTTCTTGGCGTATGAATGAAAGTGTGTGCGTGTGTGCGTGCGTGCGTGTGTGCGTGCGTGCGTGTGCGTGTGTGTGTGTGTCGGTTGGGGTTTAGGGCCGCTATATAGGGTATGCAAAACTTCAATTGTATTCAGTAACTACGTAACCGTGTATTTTCAAGTTCACGGGGTCAAATAGTTTACTGTGATCAAGTTATCTTCACAAGTACGTGCTGTAATGGAAAGTGCATGCTATACATACTGGATGTGATGAGTTGACAAATGAAATCGTGCTGTGAAACAATGCTTTCCTTGTATTCTTGGTGCTATCTGGCAGCCACGGGTTTAGTGTTTGCCAGAATACAACACTGACTACTAGTTTGCGGGATTATCCTTCATCTGTTACTTACTAACCTCTGAAATTACTATACAGTGCACGTACATTTGTAACTAGGAAATCTAACGTACACAATACATAATACCACATTTCACAACGATGACACAGATTTGCTTTACCCCATCGGCTGACTGTGATGTACTTCGATATTCTATTGCTAACACGATTAATATTGTACTTGCATTTTTAAGTTGACTGTAGTCCAATAAAAAATATATGCATAGCAGGTTTTGAATTATATTTCTGGTTTTGAGTTAAGCCGTATTCAGTATTAATGCAGATTCCTTCACTATTAGTGATCATGTAAACAAGTGTTTTCGATGGCCTAAGAAAATTTCAAAACAAATCCGATATTGAATACGGCCCCAGAATTATAAGAAATGCATGTTATCCAACACATACTCCTAAAGATTACGTACATGTATATATAAAAATAACGATAAGGGATGGGGCTAAAATAGATAAAGAATACCGCCACATACTAGCGCATTCATATTACGAGAAGTATTTAAGCTTGACATTAGATGATAAAGAGATTATTAACCTCGTGTCTTTAGATATCGTCTATATCGCTGAAGCTCGTCTAATACAAAGATTATCCCTAAGTGCAGGATATAGACGATATCTAAAAACACTCGGTTAATAATCTCTATAAATATGCAGTCAAGTACATGTTAACTTTCCTGTCGAATATCATGACGTAACTTCCTTGGCATGTATCAGAACATACTTGAATTGTTGTCCTAGCAAGTAACAGTACCTTATGTAATTATCAAGTCATAACATGGAGCTTCAGTGACACATCTAATAACATATTTGCCCTTATCTTGTATGATCCAACTTGCTTACTCACTACGATGAACGAAGTAACGTAATGTCTTCCAGAACTCGGAATTCTATCCTTCCCTGTCAATTATCAGTTCCATAAAGATCATGGTCTACGCGTCACGAAAGACTCGCACTGCCGATATCGAGACACAGGCCTACTCTACAACATAGTAAGTTTTGACGGTTGGACATCGTTTAAACTATTTATTTAAATTTTGTATATTTGTTTATTTTGTTTATTATTATTTATTGTATAATAAACAAAATGAAACGGGTTGTAGTCATATAAGTATACCTGTACGACTGATTAAACATACCTCGTGTCATGATATTCTGTTGATAAGTGCTTCTTATATATTTCAATGCTTAAATTCTTCTAGTGTTTACATATAGTGTTACATGGACATTGTAGTTTTGATTATTCCGACATTGTAGCGCCATGAACAGCCAGTATGCATGGATTTGGCTCATTATAAATACGCATTATTATTATTATTATTATTATTATTATTATTATTATTATTAAATATTATTATTATGTATTTCTTCTTTGTTTTAGAATAGCTTGCATCATTTGTATACGTAACGATGGAAGACTGCTGCGGTATTGTAGTGACCTGTAACCAATTAATGTACACTAATGTTCTTGGAGCACCGCCAATGCTGTTAAACCTGCTGTCATGAAATATAATTCTGTAATCAGTCCAGCACACACTTAACTCGTGAACACGTCAGTTGCTGGGATGGATTACACATATAATTCTATTTTCCATTGTGTTAATGCTAAATGTGTACGTACAGCCCTGCATATTCCTCAGACGAGCAGCTCTGATCGTCATGCATCGTCTCTTTAACAAGGTTTATTCCACAAACAAGAAATAATCACTCACCTGAAGCACATAAAATTAAAGTTGACCATTTTATGTAATTTGTGACTAGTTTATAATTATGTGGTTTACGCGTATTTTAAAGTAATACATTTCATATTACAATAATCCTCTTTGATTGTAGAATACATTGGTGTATTGGTTTACTTGAATATACCACTCTTGTGGTTTCCACAGTGTTTGAAGGTGGTTAATTGTGAATATTTTCGCAAACTTTTGAATTTAATTCAAAATTAATTAATATACAAAGTAAATAAATATGATATAGCATATCAAATCTCAATGCACAATGCGTAAACTCTATTTTGGTACCAATTCCACATATCTATCTCAAAATGTGAGTGAGATGAAAAATTGTCATGGTAGGTCTAATCAGCTCCCAGCCTAATATGACCATTGAGTATCTCGGCCTATGTGTTCTATAGCAATACAGCAGATACTCGGACAATCAACAAGATGTGGTTCCGGTTATGGTAGTGGACACAATCAATACGTCCTAGAGTGTCCTGGCTAATTGTCCTGACAGTGGATAACGAATGCTCTTGGCCAAGGTACTCTCGTACGGAACGGCGTAACTCTTAATTACAACCGCAGCAATGGTGTAGTCTATGGCTAAGATTGGAGACAACTCGAAGGTTACCTTGGATTTTTTCAGTTTTGTACAGGAGTCTGGGCTCTCTTAGTGTCCAATGCACTCAGTCACCAGTAAACGTCCAAATGAGTAGGTTTCTATCTGACTACAGTATATGTACAGCGTACTATAGTAGGCAAGGTAGGACGTGGTAAACTGAGGCAAGATATTGCCTGAACTTTCAATCAGTGATTATGCTATTATGACTAGACAATATCTTTTCGAGCATTAAATTTACACGATTCAGACTCAATATTAAGTTGCATTATCTCAGGGCCATATTCCGAGTGTCTAGTAGTCTAGGCTTAAGATTACCAAGCAAACAGAACAATGCCATTTTTTTTTTGTCTGTAGATGACAGGAATTCATTGTATATCATTTTCTCTGCAACGGTGGAGATCACGTTTTTGCTGTAAATTATATGCATGTATACTAATGACTCTGCACTGCTTTCTTTACCGACATGTTGTTTTTATCGGAATGGTCTAGGCCTATCCATCAGAAGTTATGGAATATAGCGGGTGGATAGAACAGCGTGTGGGCCTATATTTCGTTTAATACAAGTTATCCCCCGAACAATGGTTATTTGGTTGCTAGATGCAAAGTTAGATGTACTGTATGTGGAATTGTGACATTTTGGCGACCAATTGTCAACCAAATTGGCAAAATGAGGGATGGCCTGGTCTAAAATATATATGGATTCTAGCTCCCACTCCACTTGATGAGATAAACATGGCATTTGAGAGAGAAACAAAAAAAAATAATTACATATTACACAAATGCGGTGAAATATACCTAAACTTATTCGTTTCGTATAGCAAGTCAGTGTATCTAAGATTGGACCAACCTATGAGTTCGTGTTTCGTTTTACGAAAGTTAAGTACATCCGTGAGGCATAATTACTGTAGAAACTCAAAGCCGTATTTCTGTTTGGTAGCAATCTCTGTGTATAAAATTATTCCACATAACAATGTCATATTGGTATTATACTTGCGCTTCAAAAGGGAAAGTTGGTGTCACCAATGTTACCTCACTTCATAAGCAGACAGATGTTTACACAGGTGCGTATACGCATGAGACGTTTCGTGAAAAAGAGCGTCTGCGCCACGCAAGGGGCGATGACATTTGCTTTTAACGAATTGACTGTTACGAGGATGGCATCCGACTTAAATACAGCACACACCTGACGTGCGCTTCGTGAGCATGCCTGTTCTCCGACTGTATTGTCACGCACATATCGTGTTCCATGCACGCTGCGGGAACACATCGTGAAGCACGTGCTGTTGCTGGCTACTGTGACTGTTGCAAAAGACGTGATGAATTTTGGTTGCTTTCTTTGTAGCCTGTATAACTCAGACTCGTAGGCAGAAGCCTCAAAGTTCGATCCTGATTGAAGTCAAGATATGTTTCAATGTGTTAGTGATGGTACACTGCAGTTTGACATGTACCAACCCAATCTCAAATGATGAATGTCAACATTTTACATTCCTGAATATAATGAACAGACAAAATAAATAAAACTGTGCGATCGCGAAAAATAATCTAGATTTCCAATGGACAAAAATGGCAGCTGTATTTTAAGAAGACAAATGATGGACGAGTTATTGCTTTATCATGTTTATGTTGCATTGGGAATTTTTTTTTATCTATATACGACAGACAAATAATGAACATTATTTATATGTTCTGTTGGATGAGGTATAATGTGTTGTTTTATATTGTAAATACTGATTGCTATTGTGTTATCATGTTCACCACAGTACTAAATTACTGATAATGAGTCTTTTACATCTATAGACTTTCTCCATTCACCTTTAGGTTGAGCTACTCCATAACGAGATACACTATTAATTATGATTTATTGTCAACAAAATCATACATCCAGCTAATAACAAGCATGATAGAATATAATTATATCAACGTTCTCTTCATTTAGAGAATATGCAGTGTCCATAATATAAGTTTATTATTCCATACAGCTGGTGCTTCACCAAACATGCCAAGGACATTGGAGAAATTTCTTGAACATGTGGAACGATGAATGTATCTTGTCTAGTGATGGCACAGACCAATGAATATATGAAACGCTGATTGATTGTATATCCATCTGCAAGGCGTCACTGTAGATTTCTGTCAGGATACATTTGTACACAACATTCTGTGGGTTCTGCAAGATGTTCAAGTTGCAATAGGGTCTGGTGGGATGTACTTTCTTTTGCTGACATAGATCTTGTGATTTGAAACTGTTATGGCATATAGAAAGTCGTCCCATATCACTGTAAAGGAAACGGAATGTTGATGATCGATAATGCCTCTTGCAGGTCATGGCATCAATGATGTAAGTTTTACTAAAACCAAAATTATAATTCGGATACAAAAGTGTAATGCTGCATAATGGTATGGTATGAAGATCTACCAGGTTAGTCCTGTATTTATGGTATGTGCTTGTGTAACTATCTAACAATGGCGATAGACTACACCATTACTGCTAATGTTGGTGTTCAGGACTGGAGATTATGAAACCTTTTGAGTACGATTTCATGCTCAAGCTCAAATTCTATATGGGGACTTGTGAACAAAACTTTGAGTTGAGCATGAAATCATACTCAAAAAGGTTTCATAATCTCGAGGCCAGTTTACCTAAGACTGACGCTGTTTAATACAGGATACTCTAGGAAATGCAGTATCTCTACACATGTATTTAGCAAATCGAGGCCATGTCTTTGTCATGTTTATACCTGTTATTTGGTTGTTTAAAAATAAATAAATTGGGGTTTAGAGTCGCTTTCAAGATTCTTTCACTTATATCATGACGTGTCAGTTTAGGGCAGGAGGAAACCCGCAACATCTGTAGCGCTGAATGTTGCAGTAAACATGCGAGCACCGGCTGGTATTGACAAGACCAAGGATGATAACTGCATTGCCGTTTATACCTGATATCCTCCTGAAGGTATCTCTCTTGTCGGATGTCACTGGTATTTTGGCAGCTGTGTACACCAGCTTCGTAATCTTCCCCGCTGTAGCCTCGTCATTCTCCAGATCACCTCCAGACTAAAAATAAATCTATATTTACCAAACATGTGGAAAAAATACTGGCATGCTAAGCATTGCAACATCCCTTGGGATAGCAGTAACAGGTTATATAAGAATTCACTAATTAACTAATATCATGATTATCTAATTATCTAAATCATGAGTAAATATTATTTCTTAGCAGTCATTCTTACCGTTTCCGACCTAGTGTGCATCATGTGCATAGACATAGACATAGACATAGACATAGACATAGATAAATGCACCATAGCAATAAATACAATTGAATTACTGTAAATCATAAAAAGTTAACGAGCTGCAAGAATTTAAGAGTATTCCATTGATATGTAGGTATTTCAATATTATTCCCGTCACTGATGTTGTTCGTGTGTAATTTCCTTGTTATAATAGCATCAGTTTCCAAAACAAATAAAACACAAAACAAAAATGTGATAAACTATATTAATATAGTACAATAGTAAAAGAATATATTACGTAAACATTAATAACTTTCTTAGATTAATGATCTAATATGGTGGTTGACATCTGCATTCATAACCACAAGGTCACATTTTAAGATGCCACTAAAATTAGGCAATTTAGATTTCATGAGTACACTATATACTGAAGGTAAAATTTGAAGCAACACCAGTATTTTTTCGCAGATGCATAATTTAAAGTGTAATATTTCTTGGAATACAGTAATTGTGAATGTATAACATTTAGAACTGTGAAGGTGTAGAATATTTGAGGGTTACTTGCCATTATTAAAACAGGTACATTTGATTAAAGTTAAAAGTAAGCATGCTTTGTTTTTGTTGAAAGGTAGGGTGTACTTCAAGCAAAACCATGATGCCGAAAAAAATAGTGTAAAATGATAGAAAAAGTAACGTACGCTGTAATGTATCCTGCGAGAAAATGTGTATTAGTGTTGGATTACATCAACAGTTCAACAATTTAACTTTTAATTGCATATCTTGCACTCCATAATGGGTATAACCACCTCAGCTCCTTAACAGTTCTTGACATCATTGACTCATTGATAAAACCTTATTTTTTTTCAAGAAAGCCATCACTAAATTGTTAAAAGTTTTAAAGTAATATGGTTTATGAATGTATTTTTCAAAACAGTATTATTTAAAGTGACTTTAAATAATGTAAAAAGTCATGGCATATTTAGTGTTGCTTTAGATTCTACCTTCAGTATAGTTACCTGGTTATCATGCTTGTAAAAACAAACTAAATGGATTACCAAGAGTCTGTCATATCTATCAACTAGAATTACATTATTTACCTATGCAACATAATGGACTGGTCCAGTGGTCTGTTTTCATGCCGAGAACATATATACAATGCACATGCAATTAGTTATTGTGGATAATATTTGTTACCAACATTGGCAATTGAAGAAAAGCTTATATGACGAAATCGCTAAACTATTTTCTAAATATGGACGTGCTTGTTAACATTTTATGACGATAATAGGTCGATAATCCACTGGTTGCCAAAGACAAATGCGAACATTTTATGATTTACAGTATTTCCATTACCAATTGAAATTATCCTGATTATTGTATTCAGATGTCAGATGTCATAAAATGTTAGCACACACATGAACAACATGACAGTGACAGGGATAATATTGAAAGGCCTACACATGTACCGTACATCTACATCGCTAACAAATATTACCAAATGAAATGTTAACTTCTAAGAGCAACTCATTAAATTTGTTAAAGTTTTATGCTCACTAGCATTTTATGATTTACAGTATCTCCCAACATGAGGAGGACATGAAGACAGACATGTGCAGTGTACCGACTGAAAATGCTCAAGTTTGTGCATCATGCAGAACAACAGTACTCTCCCAATTCTGTACTAATTCTAACCAATTGCAACAGTGAAAGGGCCATTCTAAATCCAATGAAACCCACACTTCCCGTGCGATTATGAATGAAGGAAATTAATCAGATGGAAGTTGTACATGCTTACACCGAGTACTGCTCCCTCTTCTGTGAGAACCAGGTATCCCATGGAATCTGGGATTCGGTCAATGCCCTGTGTAGCCATTTCTGCAAATATCAACCAGACCACAAATGAGTTTGTGTTTTACCATGCATCTGGTGCAGGTTTAGCTGCAGTTCTGTAGCTAAAAGGTGCCCCGTTTCTATTTTTCTATCTATATGACACCCTCTAGCTACAGATGATCGCAGTAGTATGCATCAACAAAAGTACTCATCCGATCCAGACGCGCTGGGTTAATCACTACGTGTGGCATAAATACACGTGGCAGGACGAAATCCAGCTAGGATTGGATTCACTAACCAATATACTTCACGTCTCCATGCTTATTTTCCAAGGAAAGTATTATTTTCCTTATATTATTTTATGAAATTCGTCACAGAACCAGCCCATAAACCTAAACCAATGCCATCTTGCAGCTATTTATAGCATCTTGCAGCTATTTTTAGCAACATGACATCCGTTGAAAAACGCAATCAGTGACAAATTTCATAAAAATACTATGTGAAAAATGTTTTGGGTTGATGCATACTACTGCGATCCTCTGTAGCTAAAGGGTGTCATATAAATAGCAAAATAGTAAACGGGGCACCTTTTAGCTCGAACTGCAGCTAGTGCAGGTAAACATGTACATGATTTAGGGTAATAAAGGTATGTTGGTAGATTTTCAGAGTTCTGTTCATAATATTATTATCTGGTTAAATATATTCTGACAAGCAGTGAAATAATTAAGTGCTAGCGAAATAGATCTAAATAAGATTTTAACGAAAGTGGAACTGAAACGGTGAAAGGGACTACAAATCGCAATAACAAATATATATTTTTTTAAAGCATATCATAGTATCCAAATGTATCTAAAGTGTTTGTAACTGTTTGCAGTGCAAGCACAACAGGGGCTTGCATACATGACATTTACCAGCTTATTTACATACGAAATGCTGAAAATACTTCAAGTAATGTTTTTATGCCGAACCACCGAAGTCACATGATTTGCTTGTTGCTTAAACTCTCGCGAGATTTGAAGAATACAAAATTATTCATATCACAAATAATCATATATTTATCCTAAATGTATATGCATATCATTCGTATTATATCAAATTCTGCAATTAGTAACTTCTTGATGCTTTATTACTACACAATTACGACGTAATGTGACACGAATTCTTAAGTCACATGACACGAATGCGAGATCCAAGATGGCGACATGGTGCACTTCCTCCCTCCAAATCTTCTGCTAGATATTTGGAAATAATCATGTGAAGCGCTTAGAAATTAACACGTTGAGAGATGGCTTCGAGTGACAGGTTTATACGTGTCAAAAGTCCTTTCGACTTACCAACATATCAGGTGTGGATATGTGCATGCATTAGTGCATTGTTATCTTCGACATTTTCACTTCCAACTTCCATAATTTTGACAGCTGGTGCACTAATTTTATCGATAACGAGTTTATTCACATGATACATCTTCAATTTGATCTGCTTTGGCGTCTGACAATAATAATAAACAAACCTTAAAGCCTGTAATATGCTATATTCGACAAGATATTCGAGATGTTACGGAAACAATTTTTGCTAGTGTGGAATTTGGAAATGTTGAGCACGATGAGGCAGATGAATATAACGTTAATATTTACTAATTTAACATTATCTGGCATTGCCTTGTCTCACATGCACAGAGCCGTTATTAGGCAAATTAGTGAGCCCTGGGAATTCTGGCATGCTTCCCGCTATGAAATTGCATGAAACAAACGGGTACGGAACAGTTTCCAATGCTCTGAGAAGTAACAGTCATCGATAAAAATGCAGTGGTTGAGTTTAGGCATTGACATATCTTTGTTAATTATTAATTAATTAATTTACTTGCCAGTGAAATAGTAGCAATTAATCCCAAGTACAATTATGACAAAACAAAGTTTGACCAAGGAATGTTGATATTTTCTTTTCATAAACATTTATTATTATGTTTTACTCACCTATTTATACAATGAACTTGCTTAGTATTCAGGTATTAATAAATAAAACTACTGCTTTGATACTGCAGATTTATTTCCACAGGACCTTGGACACTTGCACCATAGCTGCTTTGTTTTTATGTTATCAGAAGTTTTATAGTTGTCCATATCCTAGTACTATGAGTGGCGAGGAGAATAGTAGGGCAAAGTCAGCTGGTAGCTAGTGGGACAAAGAATTTCATACAATGCAAATGTACCGAATTAAATCTCGACTATGGATTCCATGACTCCCTCACTATCTCATAGACATTTGCCAGTTGTAGAATTTTTAACGTTATTGTTTCATTTTGGCCTATGATACTACAGGCAGCACATATTGTAGTAAATCATCACATTCCAGAATTTAAACTCAATTCAGGGACCTAGCATCACTATTCATGGCAGTTATCTTTATGATGTAATCATGATCACTGATGATAGAAATTAATGCTCTGTTAGGCGGGTGGTAGCACAATGGTAGAATGTTGGACCAAAGCCACAGGCCCTGGGTTCAAATCTTGTCCTGGGAGCTTTCCATCAATGTTCACAAAAGTGTTAACCTTTCTGATCATGAAAGCCGTGATATTAGTGAAACTCTTTTCAGGACTGAGATAAAGTCGTTCTCAACCCTGCTCACTTCCATAGCAACTCTTCAAATTCATAAACCATGGTATATTGATAAATGCAAAGACGAAGTTATGTCTCAAAAAAATGCCAAACACTATTTTCGAAAATATCCATCTCCAGCTAATCTAAATTCTTATAGAAAGATTAATGATCAAGCTCTCTGTTATATTAAAACAGAAAAACGTCAGTCATGGCACAATTTCATCTCTAAAATTAATAACCTTATCCCAATAAGTAAGGTATGGAATATGGTCCAACATATCAAAGGCAAAGGCTCAAAAACCAGTATCAACCATCTATTAGATAATAATAACCTAATTACGTCTAAGAAGGATATTGCTGCCGCCATCGTAAACAATCAATCTCTTACTTGTCGACTCCCAGATAATAGTTCCATAATTTCTGCCGAAACTAAAGCAATGCTTATTGATTTAGAAGCCATTCAAAGATTCAAACCCAAATCATACATTATATTTTCCGATTCATTGTCCTGTCTACAGGCAATTAAAAATTATAATCATAACTCATTAATTACAGAAATTTTACAGCTCCATGACTT
>JAUTBT010049723.1:0-16041 GCA_032361225.1 Lepetodrilus schrolli | reverse complement strand
TGGTGAAGTGCATTCAAAATTAACTCATTTAACTGTGATGTCTTTCTTTTACAAACCAGACCAAAATTAGACACAATAAGTCTTCCCTCTTTGGCTGAAGTCCACAATGGCTGGTGGGTGTTATCAAATGAATATTATTCTTTTTCTCAGATTTTAAAAACGTTTTGGAAATAGTAAATATTGGCATTTGGCTTTAGGACTGATTCAAATACTATTCTTTGAACGTTATTTATTTATAATCATTTAAAAAAAATACTAGTAGTAATTAGATTTAATATTTCTGATTCCTGTGTTGCACCACGTTGGCCGTATGAATGGCGTTTCCTTACGTGTTTCAGCCATTGGATTCACGTCCGCTGTGCAGGGTCACTGGTCTACTGTCAACATTTTGTTTACTCCAGTATAATGTGCAGTAATACCTCTTTTTCTTTATCATCACACGCACGTTATCATAAGCAACGTGCATTTGCCACTGCAAAATCATCTCCGGAAGTGCTCTTTGTAACTTGCGTGATAAGAGAGTAATGAAAGGGAGATAATATTTCAAGGGGAGATAACACATTTCTGAGAAGGACTATACTAGTTACTTGATAGCGGCGATACCCTACTGAAGCAGCCAGTCACAACTTGTAACTACATTTTACCTCAAATGACAAGACAATAATACTACTATTTGATGGAAAATCATGCAATATTTTAACCATGGAAACAAGGTAGGGAGGAAAATAGATAATATAGGTGTATATAAATTATCATTTACAAGCTTACAAAGGATCGTACTAACACCAAACAAACTGTTACTATCAAGATGTATCATAAACTGCATGCATGAAAACACACTGTCTGGCTTCACTATCCCCACACCCACCTATATACTACCCCCACCCCCAACCCCATCCACACCACTACCCTGCCCCCACATACACGCAATATTGCATTCAGGCATGTTGTTAGTCTGTGCAGAGAATGAGCATGTTCTATATAGATATATATTTAAGCCAGCTTGTTAGAGTTATGTCCCTTACCATCAGATCTCTCCTGCCCTGTAAAGTCAGCTGCCACAATAAAATACAAAACCTCTTACTAAATTTTTTTTTAAATTGTAATGTAATATAAAACTATTGGCTTAAATGTTTTCTTGACACATTAGTGACAAACTTCAAGATTATTAATAATGTAATCAAAATTTATTAATTACACATTTAAAAAAATCCAATTTTCACACTTATTACCATGATTACCGTAAGTGAATACACAAAATAATTTTGAGTCTGTACTATAATATTGTAATCAGTGACAACATACAAGCCGAGATTTCTGTTGCCATAGTCCTAAAAGTGCGGTCTATATATGGCTTCAAAAACGTCCAACAGAAATTATTAGAAAGACTTGTCAGTGGGAACTGGAAGAAAACTCACGTGACAGGATGTTTGGTTTCTTCACCAGGCCAAGAACGTCCAGCAGCGATGCCCCTGGTTTCCGTCTTGGATCTAGCTCTTCGTCACCTTCAAACAGACCAGCTTTAATAATCATTTATTTTTCTTAAAGTGACTCAAACACTAAATTCATATCATATAAACCTAAAGAACTGATGATGCTACACCATGTACAGTGATTGATTTCCTTCCAAATGATCCGTTATCGATAAATCAGCACATTTTCCGGGCAGTCAGTTTGTTTATTTACATAAATTGCCAGCGAGTTGGAGTGTGCGACCTCTCAACCCCATCTGACTGAAGACCAATCATGGCATACTCTTCTAACCATGTGACTAACATAGAGGGGAATTCCCTATGAATGGACACTGTTTATTACCAACAGGTAAGAGGATTTAATTCGATGGGTATGCGTGGCATTTCATTCCTGAAAGCACCGATTCTCGCGAAAATACCTCTATATATGACATATGACCAATAATAATAACTGGCATAGGTAAAATCACACAATATTAGCCACACCCATCACATAATGTTCAAGTCCTTTAAAAAGTGTATTTTAATTTTATTTTTTATATCCTCACCTTTATCGTCTTTTGGTTGCACGATCGGTTTCTCCTTGTAACAGGAACGTTTTGTACAGAACACAAGATGGTTGGCTGGAACGGGAAAACAGCATAAATAATTCTGTTTGTTGGTGCTCATTCACAAATATTGTTTTCAGTCTGCTGTAGACCAAGGCCTATGAGAGCACCCACAAAAACAAGTCTACACTTGCCTCTATAGCTGACCCTAAGCATGGCAGCATTCTGAGGGTGATGTACCGTCAGCGGGCCTTCTCCCGGTGGGAATGTCGGGGCCAATACTCACCTATCTTGTTGCCGAAGCTACTGCCAAAGCCACAGAGACAGTACAGGGGGTGGGCGAGGGGCTTCTCCCAGGGGATGTTGAGACTGAGACTCGTCATCTGGCCGGAATGAAATCCCATCATGTGGTTGGCGTAGGCGAAGCTGCAGCTGGTGGCGAACCGGCACATGGAACACTGGATGTACTTCCTGGAGAACAGAAGCATGTAGTAAGTATGTATGAAGTGTGAATGAATGAATGAATGAATGGATGAATGCATGAATGAATGAATGAATTAGTGCTTTAGGTCGAAGCGAGAATATTTCACCCATACGCTACGACTACAATATTATTTAATAAAATTACGAATGCAAGAATGCAAGAAAAGAAAAGATGATGGTTGGTTGGTTAGTTGATTTGGGGTTTAAAGCCACTTTCAAGATAAGTACCATCCTTTAACGTCTTTTTGTACGAGACCGGGGATCGAACCCACGACCATACGCACTCCGGGCCGACGCTGTAACCATCACGCCACAGAACGGGCAAAATACGCATGAATAACTACATGACAAAAAGTTTTAAATAAAATAGAAATGGTGATGTTGAAGTATGTAGGAAGTGTGTATGAAGAATATAAAGGATGTAGGAAGTGTGTATGAAGGATGTAGGAAGCATGAAACAAGTATGTAGGAAGCATGTATATGAAGGAAGTATTCCAAAATGTAATCTTTTATAATTGTAATAGTAATTGACAACTTTGTACTCAGGATAAATTTTAATGGGATATTACTTGACAAACACTGCTTTGTTAGTGCAACACTGAACATATTTGTTGCATCGTGTCAAAAGCAAAATAAAACTGGTTCATGTAGGAATCAATAAAATATACCATACTGAAGTCAACTTTTATCGTACAAGGTTATTTCAACCACAATATTATAAATATGCCTCCAGTTTCTCACAGAATGTTCTAGCTATTCCAAACTAACTTGCATACATCGACACTGCTGGCACCAGGCTTACTTGTAATGGTCGTTGGTCCCCATGACAATCTTGCACTCGAAGCAGTGGAGTTGGTGGACAGCGTTGGGGAAGCGCAGACCTCGATGTTCCGCAGTCTTGGACACCGAGGGGGCGTTGAGCGACTTGACCTGTTGTTTGGGGTGTAGCCCAGACTCAGGAACTCTGATCATCACCTGGTCAGGTGTGGTGTACTTGGCATTCATACCTGGGAGGAAAATAATCCAATTACAAATATATATTCGTTTTAAAACATATTTACACTAGATTTGCTGATAACTTTGTGAGAGACAGGAAAATACAACTCAATGAGTGTAGCGACAGATTGATGGATTAATGTCGCAGTAGGAATCTTTCATTCATATGTGACGCCAGAAATAGGTAATAAATGTACAAATGAATGGTTTGGTGTTTTAACCTTCTCTTGGCTTGTGGCAACTGTAGGTGCCCTATAGAGCTGTAGTTGTAGTTTTTAGAATAACATCACTGATATTAAGTTTCTAACCCATATAGTGACATAATGAATCCAACATGAAAACTGTACATAATGTAAACACAATATCTATAGAATTTGTGGTCTACCATTGTTTTCTTCAATTGCTATCCTTATCGATAACTCCCTTTTGAATCTGGAGTGACAACTGTACATTATGCATACAGAACATATTTGGATTTCAATTCACTACTTTCACTTCAATTTCTATCACAGTCCTTACCGATAACTCCCTTTTGGTTTGCCATGTGATCGCGCTTGCGATGGGCTTTGACTTCCTGGGCATTGAAGAAGGTCAGTTTACAGAGCTGGCACTTCTTGGCGCTGGTCTTGGACTGGTGTCGCAGCAGGTGGTGGTAATAGTTCTGTGTCTGACCCCAGCCCTGAGCCACGAACTTGATGTTAAACACCTTCAGGCAGTAGAGGCACAGTACGCACGCAGAGAGCTCGTGTTTCTGAAATATCAAGAGAGAGAAACATTCATAAATCAGCTGTGCCGTTCGCATTCATTTGGGAGGCAATGACGAGTCATTATGGGGTTTAACGTCGCTGCGGGAATATTTTACCCGTCGCTGCGGGAATATTTCACCCATTTGCGACAATTTTTGGAGGCAAGTGGGGATGCCCTATTCAACAGTTGTTATCACGAATCTAGCAATGGGTGAGGGAATTGTTACCCAATATCACTGCAGGAATGCTTCAACCATATGAGACGAGTTGTGAAACTTGCATGGAAAGATTAACATAAATTCGATTTTGTTCCTGATTTTACCAGTTTCACTAACTTCTGATGAAAGCTAAACAGTAGTGTTGGATTTTGTCTAGCATTGCAAGCCAAGGGAAGTTCACACAGGACACAAATCAGGATTTAATTAATAGTAGTTCCTTAACGCCAAGTCATTTCTCACAGGGTTAAATGTATTCTAAGCTGGTAGACATTTCTTGTTTTGTTACTTCAATCATTACTGGAGCTAGTAAGTTTCATCCATATGCGACTAAAAGATTGACATTGCCAAATGAGACAAAATGCTGAACATTGTGGAGTGAATGTCTCACTGCATCACTGATGAGGTGAACTCTACCTTCTTGAAGTGGTCCACAACATCGCTGTACATGGACGACCGGAAGTGGCACAGTTGACAGATGTAGGGCATCTCGCACGCGCTGTGGTTCTGCCGCATGTGATTGGCCAATGAATTGCGGCTCTCGTGGTCCTTCTCACAGATACGACACAGTAGAACATTGGCGTTGTTCATGTGCACCTGCAGAGGCCAAAACATTTCCATGAGAAATAACAATTTGAGATTGTTGGATGAATTCGACTGTTAACCAATATTCTATCCCCTATTTCAAGTACATTTTTGGACTTCATGGTATTGTTTCATAGAACATTTCTTTAATTTTGAATGGTTATGGTTCTACTATTATCACTTTAGTACTGCTCTAAGAATGTAAAAAAAATGTCGCTGCCTATTGGACAGCCATGGACGAACTCTACACTCACCTTCTCTATGTGCGTCTGCATTTCGAAGGGTGTGTCGAACTGCTTGTAGCAGTGTCGGCACTGAGTGAGGTCGCTAAGGTCAAGGTTCTGCTGCTTCTCGCTGTCGATGTGGCCCTGCATGTGCATCATGATCTTCACGTTGTTGTACAACATCTTAGAGCAGTACCAGCACTGCAGCAACCAAGGTCATGATCACGAACCCAGTCAAGGTCAACATTAATCAAGTTGTACAACAGTCACAAACATACACAATTCAGTAAATATTGTTCGGCATAATATAAACAGAGAAGTCCACGACGATGTGCATAGTTCTAGTAAACAGATGGAAACATCTGCAAATTGCTCAACATTTAAAAAAAAAAAGTAAGTACAATTCCAGAGGGACATTGTAGGATTAGATCTGACCAAATTTATGGTAATTTGTTATAATTAAAAGAAATGTAAATGAATTTCCAATGATTTATTGATGCCATTCAACATGTCTATTTATGATAACAACAGCAACTACAATGAATCAAGTTTAAGATAAAATATAATGTTTCTATTCATTCGCATATGTAGTGGCTTGAGGACATGTTAGCATATGAATTTGGCGCCATACAATTATTATTATTATTATTATTAAAAGGAAAAAAATCTCAGATGAAACTACTCGTAATCTATAGTTGCACTGATGTTTTTAATTGTTTTTTAATTTTTCAAGATTCTTTCACCTATATCACAGCTTGTAACACTGGATGGCACGCTCTACAAATGCATATTATTATTATTATTGTTGTTGTGAATTGCATATATAAAGCAATACAAAAGACACCCATTCACACAGCCGGGGGAACGTGCTGTCAGCACTCACCTTAAATCTGTATTCACTCTTCTCTTCACTGTAAGCTGGGTCGCCCTCCTTCTTTCCATAGTAATACTCGTCAAGCGGCACCAGAGCACCTGGCCATAAACAATTCACAACCATATAGTTTGGAATTGAAAACAATCACCTATTGGCGACTAAGCATGCAATGGTGAAAGATTAAAACTAATGATACAGACCAATTTCTTTTAAAAACGATAGGACGAGATGCCCAGGAACCTGGGTGAAAAGATGGGACATGTGCTTCAAACAACCCAGCAAGCTTATTTAATACGAGTCCTTACCCACACCGTCCTCCGATTTTTTCACCCTCTTCTTGGGCGGGCTAATGTAGGCCTGCTGCAGGCTCATGTCATGCTGCATGGGCCGTTTCTGACTGATGTTCTGGCTGTTCTGACTGAGGGTCTGGCTCTGGATGTTGGACACCTGGATCTGTTGAAACTGGGAGGACTGGAAAGCACCTGTGGAAACGTACACTTCTAATAGCACTGTGCTCCACAAACTTTTAACTGTGTCAGACCCTCGTAACTAGGGAAGATGTGGCCAGTTCTAAGTCAGTGAATAATTAAACACAAAACAAAAGGTTGAACGTTTTCTTTTCAACACAGTTAATGTGTTCATCTTGTGCTCTCTCCTTGGTTAATGAATCTTTCACTCTTCTGGGTTAATATATGGATTTAATTTATGTTAAAATTTATGCCCTTTTAAAATTACGACGTGTGAAACATGTTGAATGATGTCTTAAATGTTTGCCACACTGACTAGTTACCTTATTGTGAAACAGAGGTCAGAAGACGAGCTTGAAAGAGAGGGTGAGCACCACAAGTAATAATACTAATCCTGATACCCTCTACTTTGCAGGAATAAAGGATGAAGACTAACCTGTGATCTTTGGTATGAATGGACTTTTTTCAATGATGGTTGGCGTGGTCTTCTGGTTCTGATAAGTAACAACGTTTTGCTGAGGCTGAAGTGAAAAACAACAGTTATGTTCCATCATGCTTTGAAGACAAATAGAAGACTTTGAATGACTTTTTAAAAATATTTTGAATACATTAATTTCAGAAGCAACAGCAACTATAACATGATTTAGGAATAGTTCAATTTTCAATCAATGTCACATGATTAAACATCGATTTGGTCTTTAATGATGTGAACAGTTATATTCTGCCAAATCCACGCTCGAAAGTGGCATGCTCATAGCGCTACACAATTACCCCGGTCAATATATCTGTATACACTCAATTTCCTTCTCAACTCCCTAGGGAGAATACAACCCAAGCTGCCATTCAAGGTGCTACAAGGTTATCTTTGACATGTCCATCTCATCCTTCCGGGTACCCATTCTCTGCTGGGTGAACAGAAGCATTATCCAACTGAGCCACTTGCCAAAGGCGACACCACAAGTTTTTCAGCCTGTAATTCAGTGTGGGGCAGGAACGAATCAGAGATACGATCAGGTTCTTGGTCACCCATCAACGAACCAGCAGAGCTCAAACGTGTTTCACTTTAGCCTGAGCGGTCAGCCGTGCTATGGGACCATGTGCTACCGCGTAATTCTTTCAACGGTTTTCCGTCACAGTATTACAGTAACCCTGATCTGGTGATCTGCATTTAAGTGGGAGGAGAACATCCAACAACTAGATATTACAATCCGAATAATCTAGTGCATGACCAACATACCATGACCCTCATCAAGGGGCGGATAACCCACTGGTTTGCAGCGGTGGTGCTCTGCTGACCAGGGAGATTGACGAACTTGTAGACCTGTTGGGGGGTGGCAATTGTAGAGAAGGGGGCGGGGGCAATCTGCTGCTGGGCCACGCTGGTGGGCTGCTTGGGCGGACTCTCACCCACTATTATCACGTCACCAGCTGGGGAAAAAATGTATCATCAGTTAAAAATCACCTGTGATTGTTGAAACTGGGCGACAAAATATTCACAACTCAACCTTGAACTTTTAAGTTAATTAACACACTCACTGCTTGATTAAATCGCAATTACTGCTCAATATGGCATTCCTTGTTACCTCCAGCAGTGACGAGGTGAATAAGTTAAAGGAATGGTTGCATACATATTTGAAACTGGTTAGGAACTGTTTCACCATACATACAGTTTCCAAATGGACCTGTCCACAAGATGCCACTTTAATATATACAGTGTACTGTTTAAACAGGAACTTGTTTGGACCAGGATTATATACCAGATTTGACCTACCAATGCGTATTAATATGTAGGCTACTCCGAAGCATTTAATTTTAAGATGAGGCAACGCAATTTAGTGAGTATACATGTAGAGTAGGTATAATCCCATTGATCCACTGTGTAGGCCTACATCTTCTAAGACACTCGGATGCGACTGCCAATAACATGGCAGTAATTGTTTTCATAATGACTCCCAAGTCAATTTACGCAATGCTAATTAGTAGTGAACAATGCATGCAGTCATCTTTAGTAACGCAGGTTCATGGATTAGAGAGATGCCGGGTTATTCAAATGTTAACTTATCGAGATTTTGAAATTGTGCCGGTCAAGGCAGATTGCCGGAGTATAGAGGACGATAATTACAGTGAGTGATTATGGAGTTTAACGTCACTGCGGGAATCTTTCACCCATTTGCGACGATCGATAATGACAGAGTGCACTGTAATACAATAACAAGACTAAAGATAGCACAGAAACACATCTATTTGCCCTCCATCATTTCCATGCAACAAGTCCAACCCACCTTCAGCTGTCTGTGCAGGTGTCTTTGGAGCCACAGCCACTGGTGATGGCAACGAGGTCTGCTGCTTCTTTAGCTGAAGCTGCTTCAGTAACATCTGTTGGATCCGCACCTGCTCCTCCTTGGCCTTGTGGATCTTCTGCTTGGCGGCCTCGAACTCCTCCAGCTCGCGCTTGTAGTGGGCGACCTGGGCGGGGTGCAGCTCCTCCGTCTGACACTCCATCATCAGCTCCACAACCACAACGTCCTCCAAACGACGCTGACGTAGTCCATATCCTGACGACCGACTAATCTCTGGAAGTATGTGCACACTCACTCATTCACTGACTAATCTCTGGAAGTACGTGCACACTCACTCATTCACTGACTAATCTCTGGAAGTACATGCACCCTCACTCATTCACTGACTAATCTCTGGAAGTACGTGCACACTCACTCATTCAATGACTAATCTCTGCAAGTACGTGCACGCTCACTCATTCACTGACTAATCTCTGCAAGTGCGTGCACACTCATTAATTTACAACTCACTGTGGGTTTTCCAGTGCTAGAAAATAAAACATTCAGACCACCATGTCATACTACTGGTAACTGGGGTAACTATATACAAGCCAGCTCGGAGTTTTGAATACACAATGAATACAGATGCGGGTGTCAAAGGTGAAAGCACATGTACAATAGTATAAGGCCATTAAAATGCTTATCACAACACCAGAATACGTTACACTGGTAGTAACAAACATGTAACACAAAATAGATGATAAACATGTTTTATTAGCGCTACATGCCTCAGGCAGTTGTTGTTCACGTTTTCACCTTAAGATACGTGCACACGTATTATATATGGTGAATACGTGCATGCGTATTATATATGGTGAATACGTGCATGCGTATTATATTTGGTGAATACGTGCATGCGTATTATATATGGTGAATACGTGCACGCGTATTCTGTGGGTATTTGAAACTCTGAGCTGGCTTATTCCCTGCTGGATGAACATCGTTACTTTGGTGCAAGCTTACCTGCAATTGTTGAGGACTTCCTGGGCGAGTATGTCAAGTCTCCGTCTTCCTCATCCGCAGACTTGCCTCCACTCTTCTGTTTACCGCGACTTCGACGACGGGTCGACATCTAGGGATATAAACTTCGAGTAAAAAGTTTATATCTATAAATTCATTAGCGTTTTATTCAACCATAGGTAGTGTGGCCACAATTGCAGATTGAGTGTATTTTAATGCTTCGTAAAACATTTAATAAGGGAACTACAGGCCTCATATTCCAGTAAACTAACAACAGTTGTCCTGCCAAGCTATTGCCTCGCTATTGTACTTATTTAAATATCACGTCCTGAAAATGATCCAAGGACCAATTCCTACAAAAATGCAAAAGTGTCCATGCTGCCAAATTGAAATAATCACGTTAGCATATAATAATGAACTTTAAAATGTTCATTGTGGGTACAGACAGACAGAAGAACATGTATTTTGATAAAAAAAATACATGTTTACAAAGGCCCCAGGCGATCAAAAAATGCCACACTTTCAATCAATATTTTTCCATTTTGGACTTGAAATTTTAAAAAAACTGAGAGATGGCAAAATGAAAATTAACAGATTTGAACAATATATAACAGAATATGAAACAAGATTTTATTTTTAAATACTGAGAAAATTTAAGTCAAAAAGTTATAAATATGTCACAAAAAGTATTATGTACGACCATTATTATATTAGCAATCATGTATGCAAGCTATATCATATATCATATAGTAGCTTAAACTCTGAATAGAGGATGATATATCAAGAATATCACGAGACCAATGGCATGAAATGCACTATTCAACATGCAATACTACAAAAACTAAAATGGATAGCAAAGTTAAACTTCACATCATGGCACATATCAGGGTCTGTAGAAGCAGCAGCAGCAGGCCACACGAATGGTGTTCCAAAGAAATCTAGAATTCCCTGCTTTATTCTACCAGTAACATCACGATGAGCATTGTACGAGGCCCGCTTTTTATTAAATTTGTTCCAGTTCCGTTTGTACTTTCCATAGAAAGCTTTCGCACTCGCCAAAGGCAAAGCTGTCGGATACACCGAAGAGTGTCGGAACCACTCTGTGGCAATCTCTTTCCATGATTTAATTATTTCACCAGTGTGTATTTTGATGGAAATGTCGTTGAGTTCTAGGAACTCTGCGGTTTTCATCAGTACAAGGAACTGCCCGATAGTCAAAAAGTTAAAATAATTCGTCACATTCTCTTCTGGCACTTCAGGGAGATCGGTCATGTAGTTAAATGGCATAGGCCAACCGTCAACTGGCACGTGCGACTTAATATATCGCAAATAACCCGGCGTGAAGACAAAGCCTCCATAGATATCTAGACAGTTGTCTGCCAACGAATCGGATGTATCTGAAAGATTAATAATTAAACACTTTACCATGTTTACCATCAAATGAAATAATTATATAGTATACTAATTAATATTCATCCATTTTCATATTTTATATGGCCTTTTATTTTTAATGTTTCTGGTTCACAGCTCTTTTCAAGGGAGGGAAATCTGTAGAAGGAGGGAAAATAAACAAATAAAGAATTTGGTTTAATGTTTTTTCCTGAGGTCCATAGATCAATTAAGATAAGTGTAAGCAATGGGAGTAGAATTAAGACATTTTCTGAAAACTATGATGACAACTTTGATACCACGACAAAAATAGTAAAACATAAACCCTACATACACATTGTGGTAACAAGATTTTTATAAAAGAGGAAATTCCAATTTTACTTTATTTTTTTTCATTTTCCCTTAAACGCATACTATCACAGATTGACCAAATACGAATTGTAAATGCACAGTATATTCAGTTAGCGTACTTATGATCGCCTGTGTCACTAAAATGTTTTTCCATTTATCTACAGCAAAGTGAAATCCTTTACAAATCGCTACACCAAATAATGAAAATGGCGTCTCTTCGCTGTGAGGAGCTTCTCAAAGCGACGTTGAACGGCAATTCAGTCGCACGCGCTGTGAGGAGTTCGACGAAAGCCCCCAAATCAATAAACAAACCCAAACGGCAACTTACAAATTTTTCTTTCCGGATGATTTAATCATTCCCTTATTAAGACCATCGTTCAAATAACTGGCTAGCATTTAAAGACTCGTATGGTCCGTCTTATTTCATAAATAACTACGGAAATGTAAGAGAAAATAATGCGCGAAAATCGAGTGCCCCCGTGTTTTCTTGGGTTTGTTAATACTATGCATTGCGACATTGCGACTACGAACTTGTATATAATATTAATATAACGTATTGGCATGGCAGGGGTAATTGTCGGATTACTTCAAAATTAATTACATAAATTCTATGTGGTGTAATAAATCATGTGTCCACCGGGCTCCGAAAAATATAGGATAATTTAGACAATATTAACATTTTACTTACCCATATTTTGAAGTCACAACGGCCTTCAAAGCACGGTCGTTTGTTGTTACTTCTTACCATACTCTAACAGTAAAACCTGACCTGATTGGTTAAAAATGAACCATGTTGCCATACTGAGCGAATGAAAATCTCTATTATTCAGATGCGAGAGTCAAACAAGCCCGCTAAGCCGAGTGTGACCTGGTGACGTCACAGCGAGCGAAGTGCAAATGAACGCGAATAGGCGTTTTAAAACTTACAAAACTGCACTTTCCTATGCTTCAATGTTGCTAATATTTGAAGGGGTTGTTTATTCCAGTATATATTTCAGAGAAATAAATTTTAATAGCTTTTTATTTTGGTATATTTGTGTCATGACGACTGTCAATTTGTTAACTTTGCACTGTAAACATGATGGGCCGCACTACCATAGGTTCATAGTAGTAAACTAATAGTACACCAATCTGATTTCCGGGGCTTTCAAAGTTGAAATGAGGTATTTAACTGTTTGTCCCAGAAATCATGCTGGTAAAATATAAAGTCGTAACAGACCTACACGATTAAGAAAACGAATGTGTTAATCTTAATGCCGAATGTCTTTTTAATAAACAATTGGATGGCCAACGTGATGAAATTCATTTATGTAGTCACCAATTTTACAAAACTTTTTATTGAATATGTGAATCTAGCTCATATCCAAAACATGAATGGTGATTGGATGAATATGTTGCGATATACTAGTATATCACTGCAAACATGGTAAAATGTGTAATTATTTCAAATTTGAAGTTGACATGGGACATGTCCCTAAATGGCATTTATGGACATAACAATGTGGACAAATGGAAGAGTACTGTTATATATGCATAATACAACAAGTTTTATAGAGATTGATTAATTATGGTAATTTTATTTTTAGTGATGTGACATTTCATCAAAGGGAGGTAACTCTTCACAGTCATCTTCACCGTATCAGTCGTATAGAAGCATAGCATCCAAGAACTGTGTTAACTTGTCACTCTGATGACTACCTTCCTGCAAACGCAGACCATTGTGACGTTTTGCTCAACATCCTTCAGTGTCTTGGCAAATCCCTTCTGTTGAACTTATTGGCAATGCAAAAGTCCAGCAAGTCCAGGTGGCTCAACAACATGTTTACGTTTCCATAAAGAGAACATAGCCTCCAGGCCCCCATTTTCACAATGGCCTCCTAACTATTTAGGAGCTCCTAAACCAGTCCTAGGTGTTGTCACCTCGTAACAAGTGTTTCACGACGACGTCACAAGTCGTATCCCTTCTGAAATCACTTAGGAGGTGATAAACTGGATCATAAAGTTAGGAGCTCCTAAATTTAGTTGTGAAACGGGGGCCAGCACGTCGCGCTTCTTACAAACTGCCACTTCAGGTTTCCATCTGGGAAAGAAGAATGCAATAATAACTTTTTTTATTAATGATAAAATACCTTTTTATTTATTTATTTTGAATTGGAGTTTAGAGCCGCGTTCAAGTTTTTGTCACTTGTATCACGGCTTGTCAGTTTATGGCAGGAGGAAACCTGCAACATCTGTAGCGCTGAATGTTGCAGTAAACCTGCGAGCACTCAGCACAGAAAATCGCAATTTTGCGATTCAAATGATGAGGTAATTTCGAATTATGATATCAAATATTAATTCTAGGTCAATATATATCGATACACTATATAAACAAACAATTATTACAAACTTTCAACTTACCAGTTGCACAAGTGACGAGTTGCCATAGTGATCGGACCTGGCAGAAGTTTTCATCAACACGCTCATTCTTCTCAACTTTCATGGACAGGCGTGCCCACAAAGAAAACTGCATGTTGAAATAATTACGCAGACAACACAGATAAATGAAATGTCCATGGCACATGAAAAACACTAACGTAAACTTTTGAAGAACTGTCAAGTTATAATAGTTGCAAATTGACTAATCCTGCTTTTTATTTTTATCTCTAGCGGGAAAACTATTCTTACTACTGAAAAGCAGCCTTTGATGATAGGTGCATTGGCCATTTCCACATCATATAAACCCTGCTAGGATTGGCTAGAATGAACCATGGCCAGATGCAGCAACTTCGCGACATTTCGGATCGGAGATGTGCCAATATGCCAGGTTTACATTTATTGACAAAATGCCAACAATCTTGACATTTTTCCCGACCAATCAAAATGCATGTTACAAAATGAATTTAAATATATAAAAGTAATCCAAGTATATTAATAATTTAAATAAATATAATTCCATCACGACTTAATTTTCACTTGCATTGTAATGCCAAATTAATTCACTGGAAGTGCATATATAAGCATCTTTGTAAAGTTGATATTTATTTGTATGACTAAATAGTTGTGTGCGAGGTGGCCCTTCCAATGAAATTGCTGCTAATTTGAAATTTAAGAAATACAATTCTACAATAATTCTGCTCAGATTTCACTGGGATTGTCAATTCTATGTATAAGAATGCCAGATAAGCCACTGAAAGCCTTCACATTCCATCCATAAAAGATGACTACCATTGGTTTCCGCCATAATGTCAACCTTCCTATTGGGTCCGAGCGCATATCTTTGGATGTTGCTTGGTTGATCCGAATGGTGCGATTCATTCAAGTGAGGGCCCCTAAACAGCGTTTTATGCCCTTCTCTAATTTTCTTGGCTAGTCCATTTCTCGCTGTCAAGCTGCATGGTAGTTTATATAGGGCTCATGTCGCGCTGGCGTGATAATAGTGGTATACCTGCACTGCTGTGAACGCTCGTAGAATGTGTTATAAAACAGACATCCTGCTGAAATTGTGCGTACACAGATCACATAATTACGTATACAATGATGTATGTGTTACTGCAATTGGAATAATAGTAACGGTTATAGACCTTGCGTAAAAATGCCGTTTCTGTTGAAAATCCTTGCCCATGCCTATACAAATGGCCAATTAGCGGTGAACTACTTAATAGGACACCTCTCAACCAATCAAATTGCTAGAAGTATCAGATATTTTGGATATTCTGTTCATGCATTCACCTATAAATTATTTAGCATACTCTAATAATTAATTATTTATTTATTTCTTATTCATTTATATATATATTCTAATGTGCATAACACTCTCAAAGAAACTTGAAAATTTTAGTATGTCAAGTGACGTCGTAACACTTCCTAGACTTGTTCCGCAGGTTGTTGACAAATCAAATGTAAGTAGTTTCGGGTATAAATTTGTTTGACCGTTAATTAGGTCTGTTTGACTGTGATTGTATGCAATTAATGTGTAGAGCTGCAACTGAAATGAACAAAGAACATTAAATATATACCCATTAAAAATATATCAAATATAATAATCCAATCGAACCAAAACTTGCCAAGCACAATTAAATTTGCTGATACAAAATAGAAGTTTTTGCTAAATATTAAAGGCATACAGTCACAGGTATTGATGCTCATTTGGGACTAGATTTTAGCAATAAATGCAAAGTACATGCACTTTTTTGGTTTTGAATTGGGGTTTAGAGCCGCTTTCAAGATTATTTCATTTATATCCCTGCTTGTCAGTTATGGGCAGGAGGAAACTCTCAACATCTGTAGTGCTGAATGTTGCAGTAAACATGCGAGCACCGGCTGGTACTGACAGGACCAAAGATGATAACTGCATTGCCACTCTACAGACATCGCATCCTATCAATATCGCGTCAGAAAGGTAACTTTCGC
>JAUTBT010049712.1:0-16042 GCA_032361225.1 Lepetodrilus schrolli | reverse complement strand
GGGTTTCCTCCTGCCCTAAACTGACAAGTCGTGATATAAGTGAAAGAATCTTGAAAGCGACTTAAAACCCCAATACATTTTTTTAATACAATAAAAAAAAATTAAATGAGATATAGTGCTCGTGTTGCCATCAGCGAGAATAATAGACAACAATAGATGCAAGAGTGCTATGGTCTCTTAATGGATATGAGCAGCTTCATGAAAGGGTGGACACATATGTGTCATTATCAATAGACTTGCTGCTGGTAGTCACAGAGTGAATAAAGTTCAGTCCAGTGCAGATCAACATTTAGCACATTAAAGTCTTATTGCTGATAAAACACCATCTTCTCTGATAACTGTATTAGAAGGATATTAATAAAAACTAGTCCACTAGTCCACTAGCCCTGGGCTATTTCTGACAATGCTAACAGTATCCTAAGAGCTAGCAGAAATTCGTGTTTTTTGTAAACATTTCTTATTTGTCACTATTCGGGCTAGTAAGTTTTATATGAAAGTTTCTATCTCTGAGTATAACTAATGTACTGCATGTAACAGTTACTACTCTCTTAATTCCATATAAGAAGATTGGATTTTATGTATACTTATCCTGGAGCAGCACTAGACTATATCCCTAACAGCAGCTGTTTGGTATTTATGATAGCTGATAGACTGCAGACTTTGTCTGCATTTACTTTGAGGCACACATGGTAAATTATGTTGATTGTCAATATTGCACAACAGAGATATAGATTGTCTGGTGTGAAGTAGTTGCAGAGTAGATAGTTTTTGTTGTACGGCTGTTGTAGTGTGATGCAGTTTGAGGGTAGATTGTTTTCGTTGTACAGTTGTAGTGTGAAGCAGTTGGATGGTAGATAGTATTAGTTGTACAGTTGTTGTAGTGTGAAGCAGTTGGATGGTAGATAGTATTAGTTGTACAGCTGAGTATTAGTTGTACAGTTGTTGTAGTGTGAAGCGGTTGGAGGGTAGATAGTATTAGTTGTACAGCTGTTGTAGTGTGAAGCAGTTGGAGGGTAAATAGTTTTAGTTGTACATCTCTTGTAATGAGGAGCAGTTAGAGTGTAGATAGTATCATAATAATCCACAGGATACATCATATTCAAATTAATGTTCACAATTCCATGCAAATGTGAAAAACTGTATTTTTAAAATTCACCAAGGACATCAGCACATGTATCATTTGGGATATTCTAATTATTCAACATAATCACTTGAATCCAATAAATCTACAGTGGTCCATGTCAGATGTGACATAATATCCACGACATCCGACATCCACGTGACATTACAGTGGTTGAAAAATATTGAAACGTAAAACAATGAAAACCCACAACGTTGATTATCTCAGCGTTATTACAAATACTAATAGTAGCATGACAACTGTTATCATGATAATTAGTCTATGTGTTATTACTGTTTATTAATATAAACTGACAGGCAGTCATCTCCAGCCTGGTTTCAATGCAATCTCTTTCGTTGATGGTCATTAACAAAGAGATTAACATCTCCTTTCTTTATTTACATCCAATCTTCGGTTAATGTGGTACTTTACATGCAGGGAGTAATATCACTGAGTAATACCACACACACACACACACACACACACACACACACACACACACACACACACACACACTAGACTGTCAGTTAGCTTAGCACCAACATGTCATTACATTGCAGCCATCTTGTGTCTGTGTAGTCATCTATTTAATGGCCTCCATTTGATCAATCGGAGGAAGGGCTTGATGAGATTTTTCCCAAGAATGTCCATTATGGTGGTGACTAGTTAATTATTGCCATCTATATTGTCTGCCTCCTGTGGTGGCTGTATTGTGGCTTTGGCCTCAATTTGAGTTAAATGTTTGAAATACTTGTAGGTATGAGATGTGTCTTTCATGCTGCAATTCATTTTTAACTCTTTTATTTCATAATTAATCATTCCTCGTCACGTATGGGTAAAAGATTCCCGCTGTGACAATAAACAATAATTCACTCACTCAGGTATGAGATGCGATGAATATCACATTTTTATGTTAATAAAAATGTTTGGTTTCTTCTTGCAACACCTCAAATGGAGACAACCACACCTCATACACCATTGGTACATGTCACACCCTAGTCATACAAAACACATCTTAATCGCCTCACACATCCCAGTCACACCTCGTACATATTAGCCCACTGCCACCATCCACCATTACCACTGAGACATGGGGAAAGAACAAGTACCACGATTCTGGATGAGTCTGCACAGTGCTGCTGATATGGGCGCTGAGCGTCTCCACACCTATTTGCCTGTTGTCTTCCCTGTGTAGACATTGCTGGCTGGCCACCGATTTCAACCAGATATATCATATGACATATCAAGCTGATGGGAATTAAAGCAACAGAGATAGGGTTAACTAACCTGACCTCGTCAGATGTGTCGTAATGATGACGGATCCTGTGCATAATAGTAATACTCCAATTGAGGTCATATTTGGCAGAGATTTGTAAATTTGCGATTATGAGACCTTGGATTTAACCTTTTCTTGTTTGTTTGTAGGGCAACTGGAGGTGCCAGATGGTGCTGACCAGTCAGTACAGGTGCTGTCCACCTCCACCTCCACCTCCACCCCACTTCACACCTCCCAGAGGATGCGGGCAAGTGTACGTACTCAACCATATCATGAAATCTTCCCTAAAGTGACGCTTTGTCAAAAATCGTCTCTTTTCTCATTTGTTTATGTTTACCAGAGCCGCCTACAATTTGTCATCTTGAAGCTGAAGAAATATATTTTGACTTCATTTATCAGTCTTTATTTCTGGATATTGAGTGTAAGTCAGGCTTTCTCATCCAGAAGAGTCTTCCGGTTTCGGAAGAGCCAAATTGCATGTGTCTCTGATAAACATGAAGGGGGAAGGGGAATACATTTATTGATAAAACTTCATTTTTTTGAGAAACTGTTCTTGGTTTAACTGTAAAAGCATCTCTTATTTGTGTTTTCTACTAAAGAAAACTAAAAAGTACAAAACTTGTGAAAAAAAAGAAGAAACTATTGAAAACCAATGGGGCAATCGGAAAATATAGTTTGTTGCCCAATATACTTGTGTAGACAAATCAAATGTACATACTTTCAGGTAAAATACGTTTGACCATGAAATATGTTAACAAACTGTCATTGTATGCCTAAGGGTTTATTCAGCTGTGGAATTGTCTGTTGTTTACAGTCTGAGAGTCGGCTGTTTACACCAGTGCTAGACAAGTCACTGCCAGCATCCACCAGCCAGGCTTCCTCCATTAGTAAGATGTCAAAGAGAGAGTCGCTGAAGGTCAGTTGGTCACTTTGTCTATTACAAAGGTCACTCAGTCTATAAGTCACTCAGTCTATAGGTCACTCAGTCTATAGGCCACTCAGTCTATAGGCCACTCAGTCTATTGGCCACTTAGTCTATAGGTCACTTAGTCTATAGGCCACTTAGTCTATAGGCCACTCAGTCTATAGGCCACTCAGTCTATAGGTCACTTAGTCTATAGGCCACTTAGTTTGTAGGTCAGGCCATCAGTCAGTTAGTCGTCAGTCCAGTTCAGTCCAATCTATTCCAATCTATTCCATTAAAGTGAATGACCACTTGTTTCAGGTCAGTTTGATTTACGACTTCTGCTTCCAGCCATTTTGTAATATTTGCATTATTTCATCAAGCAAAATATCTGATAAAATTGTACCAAATTCCGAAAATGAAAAGTAACCTTCTATCTGCTGCTGCAACAGGTGCAGAAGAAGAACTACCGGAGTCAGAAGAAGGCAGCTGCCAAAGAGTTGCTGAGCACCCTGAAGGACCGGTCAGTCATTGTCATTGCTGATTGGCTGAAAGTCAGGGGTACTCTCAAAAGTTGGACTAAGCTGTGGTGTGTACTAAAACCAGGATTGCTAGTTCTCTACAAGAGTGATAAGCAGAAGGTAGGAACATTGATTGAAGCAAACATAATTTTTCTTTATTTTTTTCTTTCTATTTATATGGTAAAAAGTTATTCAAAATAACATACATTATTTTAGTGTATATTGATTTTATGTATTGGTATCTAGTATAATCATTCCTACATTTATGTTGAGTTTATATTGTTGAAATAATACTGGCAATATTGATTTTGTGTCAAAAAGTAGATTTTGTTTTGCAATTGGCGCTGAAATCAATCTGTTGCAGGTTTCAACAAATAGTGATCTTTATTGCTCAATTAATTTCTAGGAAAATTGTAGTAAAATAGCTACTATTTTCCTGACTGCTGTTTCAGAGCAGTCATTGGGTAGGGACAGTTCTGTTGAACACATGTCACCTCATCGAGAGACCCTCAAAGAAAGATGGCTTCTGTTTCAAGCTGTTCCATCCCCTTGACCAGTCTATATGGGCAACCAAGGTGAGAGTCATTGACTGTGTATTTGTCTGGAATGTTTCATTTTCTTTCAAGTTTTGAATTGACAAGTGTCCCGGGAGCCTGGCATCAATGCTCATGAAAGATACCTTTCTGACACGATATTGATAGGATTCGCTGTCTGTAGAGTGGCAATGCAGTTATCATCCTTGGTCTGTCAGTACCAGCCGGTGCTAGCAGGTTTACTGCAACATTCAGCGCTACAGATTTTGCTGGTTTCCTCCGGCCATAAACTAACAAGCCGTGATATAAGTGAATCTTGAAAGCGGGTCTAAACCCAAAGTAAAAAATTTTAAATTAAATTCAAGTGATTTTATTCTAAGGTGGAATTGTACTTTGACCTGTTGACCTCTTTTATGTCAGGGCCCCAAAGGGGAGACGATTGGTGCCTTTGTACAGCCTCTGCCCTACTCCTACTTGATATTCCGAGCTCACTCGGAAGCAGACGGTAAGTTTGGCTACATTCTGCATTAGACTACTCAGTTTTTGCTAGGGATGATATAGTATGGAATCTAAAGCTGTCTGTCACTTCAGGACACACTGTGTTAGCTAGGAAGATAGTATTTCTAGTGCTCATTTTTTTCAAAGTTTCATCATGGTGTTCTATCATGGCTGCTGAATTTACTTGAGGGCTTTGTCGACCTCGGTCATTGATTACTAGGTTGGCATGGCCATGTGACCCATGAAGATAGGCAGATGTAGAATGTTGTAAGTGGATGAGAAAATGGAGGAGATGGATATAGGAATGTGTGCAAGGCTTAAATTTGAAAGAAAAAGAAATTGCTTATTTGTCGATGTTGTCGATCAGAGCAATCCTGCACAAAATAATGAACCTCTATTGTAACATTAACTCCAACCTTAGCCATAGACTACACCACACCATTAGGCTGAAGTTATAATTACCTTAAAGTTACACAGGAGAGTCGTGAATAATAGATAAAAAAGGAAAAAGTGTTGTGATCATTTAATAGTGGGTTATGGGATATGGGAGCACCACTGCACACTTTAGCTTGATATCAGTATCTATAACCCTAGGTGTCAGTGGGTTAAGGGGTGGCATCTTTCCCCTGGGTGTCAGTTGGTTGGGTGGGGGGAGGGTAGCAGCCTTGCCTTGGGTGTCAGTCGGTTAGGGGGTGTATCCCAGCATTCTGTGCTCTAGTGTCTGTGGTGTGTTGTCAGGCAAGTGTTGGATGGATGCCCTGGAACTAGCTCTGCGATGTACCAACCTCCTGATGAGATCGATGACCAAGGACCGAGAGTCAGCCGCTGTAGACGTTGACACGGAACTCATTCCATCATTCCGCAATGAGACGGACAATCTCAACGAGAGCGATTGCGAAAAACACTTCGAAGGTCAAGGTGAGAATGATTGTCGCCAAGGAAATCTTTCTCACATAGATATTGGTTCTGATCGGTTGTCATAAGATAAGATTGGTTCCAATGGGTTGACTTTATTACCTACTATGATAATTTGTTATACTATGAAAGCAGCTACATTTGTATACAATCCTAGTATGATAAATATTTAAGATTGCTGTACACATATACATGGCTGTAGAGTGTGCTGGAATGCAGATTTAATCACAGCAAAAATCTGTGTATTTTATTATACCAAATTTTAATGATAGTTTCAGAAATGTAAATATGTGCTACTGTAAGTGCACAAACTGCATAAACAACAACAAATTAATTTGTTAATATATTCAATAAATGTTTGTTTTTTAAATTTCGTCGTTCAGGTTTGGACGAGGACAGTCGGACTGACCGCGAGGAGGTCAAGAGTGATTCTGAATCCAGCCAATCAGATTACGAGAACAACAAGACCTTCGACGAGAGTATCCGACCCCTGGAGAGCCAGTACATGCCCAATACCATGGAGGAGCTGGGAATGGTAGGTGGTCGATCATTCAAGTATGTCGCCATTCAAGTATGTCACCGTTCAGGTATGTCACCATTCACGTATGTCACCATTCAAGTATGTCACCATTCACGTATGCCACCATTCAAGTATGTTACAATTCAAGTATGTCACCATTCAAGTATGTCACCGTTCAAGTATGTCACCATTCACCATTCAAGTATGTCACCATTCAAGTATGTCACCATTCACGTATGTCACCATTCAAGTATGTTACCATTCAAGTATTTCACCATTCAAGTATTTCACCATTCAAGTGTGTCTGGATTCAAGTATGTCATTCTAGTATGTCACCATTCAAGTATGTCATTCAAGTATGTGGGAATTGAAGTCTCATTCAAGGTTGTTGACATTGAAGTTGTCATCTTTCAAATCTGTCATTGATGTCTGTAATCATTCAAGTATGTCATTCAACTACATAAATTAAGTATGTCATCATTCATTCAAGTCTGTTACAATTCAAGTATGTCAGCATTCAAGTCGGTTATCAAATTTGTATTAATATCTGTCATTAATGCCTCATCATTCAAGTCTGAAATCCTTAGGTCAGAACAAGCCTTTAATATCTGTCATCATTCAAGTATATTTTTCAAGTCTCACCATTCAAATATGCCATTCAGTTTTGCCATCCAAGTCTGTCATAATTCAAGTCCATTGTTTTCAGTCAACTCCACCTTTCTGATCTATGCTAGGTATTTCAAAAGTGATTGTTACAATCAAAGTTATGATAATGTATTTTGATGTTTTCAGCAAGGAGATGCTTGCCAAACTGAAGAAGTCAACGACGAGAACAAAAGTCTTATCTGGACACTGGTCAAACAGGTATGTGGTCATCGTGGTGGTCAAGTACCACTCTGCTCACACTGTTGTAGTATACAATACAGGACACTGGCAGCATTACTACTGTTAAAATTATTAATATATAATATTAATATATTATTGTTATTGTTATTATTATTATTATTATTATTATCATTACAACAACAGTAGGTTATAATGTTGATGCTATATTTCCCACAGGTTCGTCCAGGGATGGACTTATCCAAGGTGGTCCTGCCAACATTTATCTTGGAGCCGAGATCATTCCTAGACAAACTCTCCGACTATTACTACCATTCTGATCTCCTGTCCCAGTGAGTTATCATACACTATCACATTCACCAAATATAGTCCGACTGCCTCCGTGGCGTAGTGGTTAGAGCATTGGGCCAGAGTGTGCAGTAGGTCGAGGAACATGGCTCGAGTCCCAGCTGCGTCATGCCAAAAGATATTCCCCTGCTTAGTGCTCAGCATTAAAGTGGTAAAGCGATTGGTTGGCTCTGAGTTGGTATTCTGTGAGAAGGGTATCCATGTTCTGGTTGCGGCAGATATTCCATTTACTAGCACCAACAGCAGGTGGTAATCTGGCTTAGCACAAGCATGGCATGTGTATACAAAAACTTATGAATGAAAGAATCTTGAAAGTGGCTACAAACTTAATTCTACCAACCAACCAACCAAATATCGATTTAACTTCTCAGCTGGGCGCAACTTCAGATGCCTGAAACTGGATGAATTCATTAATATCACTACTTTCTATAACAGGGCATTTACGGTTGCCACTAACGTAAGGCAGGTTAAACAAGCTTGATAATTTGTAAAGCTTTTTTACTGGTAAATTTATTTCCTGAATATCCATCTGTGGAGTGTATTAGTACTTTTGTGGTGGCACATGGTCTCATGCATTGCACAGCTGACCGCTCAGGTTAAAGTGAAGCATGTTCGAGCTTGGCTGGTTCGTGGATGGGTGACTGAGAACCTGAGAATATCTAGGATTCGTTCCTGCCCCACACTGAATCACAGGCTAAAAATCTTGTGGTGTCACTTTAGGCAAGTGGCTTAGTTTGAAAATGCCTCTGTTCACCCAGTAGAGAATGGGTACCCGGAAGGATGAGATGGCCGTGAATAATAACCTTGTAGCACCTTGAATGGGAGCTTGGGTTGCATACTCCCCGGGGAGTTTAGAAGGAATTGAGTACACATAAATCCATTGACCTGGGTAATAATTTGTGATGTATTTTATCTCCATATTGAACTGAATTTGAATATTACCTTTTGTTTTAATTATATTCTCTATTTTGTAACAGAGCTGTTTTACAAGAAGACCCCCTCACTAGAATGAAGTCAGTTGTACGATGGTATTTATCAGGATTCTACAAAAAGCCAAAAGTGAGTTCCATTTTACAAAATAATTTACAACAAACTAATGCACATTTTAACGAAATTTTAAAGTTTTTATTTACAGATATCTAGACTTTCATATATTTGCATTAAAGTTTATAAATTGATAAGGAAGTTTTCAAATTCTGTTACAGATATTGAGACTTTCATATATTTGCTTTAAAGTTTATAAATCTGTCGTGTTTTACGTCAACGTAATTTCTTTTGTGTGAATTGTTTTCACTTTAGGGTTTGAAAAAGCCATACAATCCTATACTTGGTGAGACATTCCGGTGTTACTGGCATCACCCAAAGACCAACAGTCGGACCTTTTACATCGCTGAGCAGGTACATTCCACATTCCACATTCCACTTAGTGTTCACCTCATTTGCAATTTCATCTCCTGACTTAAAATTGCAAGATCATCATATTTGCATATGTAAGCGGTCACTGACAAGGTTATTACATGTTCTGATACAACTATCTTTCTCCGATAGTGCAAAGTGCGAAAAGTATATATCCTATTGACTATGAAATATACTCAATGAATAAATTTGATACCTACAATCATTGTAACTTCCAATATTGGTTTGTGAAACCAACTATATTTGTTAAAATGACTTTAATTGTAAGTGTTATATTGTAAGTGTTATATTGTAAGTGTTATATTGTAAGTGGTATATTCTTACAGATCTCTCACCACCCACCGGTGTCAGCGTTCTGCATCAGTAACCGACGAGACGGCTTTAATATCAGCTGTAGCATCCTTGCTAAATCAAAGTTTTATGGTAAACAGATGTTTTATTCAAAACATTCAACAGATTTCCCTGTCATTCTCCACAAGTAGATCACCTGGACCTGTCTGTGTACAAAACTGCATAATTATAAGGGAACCTTATCGTCAACATTGGCAATGGTGTAGTCATTGGTTAAGCTTGAGATACAGTTACCGTAGAGTTATTCTGCTGTATACAGGAGGTACAGATAAGGAGGGTACAGATAATTGAAATAGGATGTACAATGGCATTAAAAAATGTCAGAAACTTGGGATTCAAACGCCAGCATTAGTAACTGTTCTATAATGTTCACAACATAATTGCCAATCGATATTTTCATGGTTTACATTCATTGGAATGTTGTTATTAAAGCCTACTGTAGTTCCATTTTCAAGCTATGCCATATTGATTTTCATTTATCATAAGTTTGATTAGCAATTGTCCAATGTTATATCTCTGATTAGGTGTCAGTGGATGCCTGTCACCAGAAATAAGCAAAATGAGACCTCTGTCCCTGTTGCTGGTTTGCGAGTCCAATGCTTAAACAAAGGGGTAACCCCTCTGGCTGAGAACAGGAGGAGAATCTTATATCACACCCTGCTGCAAAAATAACATCCAGTCTTTTTTGTCACAGGACGTCTAGTCATGTTTCAGATAGAGTGAGTGAGAGTTGTTTATGCCTGACAGTTGAGTTCGTCCAGCGTGTAACTCGCATGAAGGCACGTGTATATCGGTGTTTTCTCTTCAGGTAACTCCATTTCTGCGTTGCTGGACGGCACGGCCAAACTGACATTCCTCCAGAGAGGCGAGGATTACTTCATCACGTTGCCCTACGCTCACTGTAAAGGTAACGTACACATAATCCAGTGTCCAACTTCTATGTGCCACGGCCGCCATTTTGTCCCGGTTTTGTAGGAATCTTTTTATGACTGCTGGGCTGCGTTCAATGGACAATACATACAATACACTGCAATACAATACTTTTCTAGTAGTTCACTGAACTGGTTAGTAGGAAAATAGCGGTTTGCGCATGCGTCCAGTCCATTCACTTCATGCTTTGGGTTTTCATACAAAACGCTACGCGGTCCAAACCCGTATTGAAATGTATGCATACATCTTCATACGTATTGCTCACTGAACGGCTCGTGTAGTACTACATAGAATACATATGCATATGTATTGTCCATTGAAGGCAGCCCTGCTGATTCCATCACTAAATGTTATTGCTGATCTTTAATCTTTGATGCAGTATGTTGCCATTCTATCTGATGCTTATAGTTGAAGTCGTTGTGTATGGGTGAAATATTCCCACTGCGACGTAAAGCACTAATTCAGTCCCAAAAATGATAGACAATGTTTATATCTTTACAAAATGGAGTATTGAAATTTGAGTTTTAAGTGAAATAATTTATTGCCATTATTCGTATTTCATGACATGTTAAAGGCATACAATCACGGGATTGTTTACATATTTCATGGTCAAACATATCTTTACATGAAAGTATGTACATTTGATGTGTCTACACAAGTATATTGGGGAACCAGCTACATTTTCCGCATATCCCACTGGTTTTCAATATTTCCATATTTTATTATTTTTTAATATTTATAGCTACATTGCTTTATTGGTACCAGTAGTCATGAAAGGTTCAATGACTAGAGTTATCACCCTTAGTCTAATAGACTAAAGAAAATTGAGATATTACAGTACATTACCAACTGATTATTCGGGTTTTACCGGAAATGTAAACTGCAATGGAATTTTACCTATCCTACAGCGGTGAAAAGTTACTTGGAGGAACAAAAGTGATTATTTGTATGCTAAGTGCATGTACCTTGCATTTTTAATTCCAATTCGGTCCAAAATGACAACTTAATCTGTGATTGTATGCTTTTAAGATAAAGGGATGGAAGTATTACCTGGAAGACCTATTGCCTGAAAACTGATTCAGATAACTCACAGTATCGATGGACTGTGTATACTAATGGCAAATACGGTATGCCTTGTTATTTTCTAGGTATTCTCATTGGGACTTTAACAATGGAAATGGGTGGAAAGGTGTCATTGGAGTGCCCCAAGACAGGCTACCACTGTGACCTGGAGTTCAAGCTAAAGGTATGTCAAGTCTACTCACCCTTTAAGTGGATAGGGTTCAAATGAAATTTGCCAGTGTCGAATTTCAATAACACCCGCAAATTTCAAAACACCATATTATTACAGTACCTCCTTATTAAGTGCGGGAAAAAAATGTATATATATATATATATATAAATACATTTACCTGCTAGAAAACATGGTGCATCTGTTGATGTAGATGTTGTTGTTGTTGATGATGATGTTGCTGTTGCTGTTGCTGTTTGCAGCCGTTCCTAGGCAGCGGGGAAGCGTCCAACCGTATCGTGGGGAAGATCAAGCTCGGGATGGACACACTGTTCACCCTCGACGGACACTGGGACCAGGAAATATACATCAAGGACAAATCTACTGGGGTAAATATACATCAAGGATAAATCCACTGGGGTAAAATCTACTGGAAGAGCCAGTAGCCTTTTTGAACATAAACATTTAACTTTGGTATTTTAACAACAAAGTTTTTCCAAATGTCTACAGTCTTCAGGTACTGTAGTTCAAGAACTTGCAGATGCACTGGAAGAAGAATCGTACCAGATCCCTCAAACCGAGTTTCAAAATTAATACCTGTTTGCCCTTAACTAATTTTGTTGAGTATATTTCCTGTTCTCAATTGCAGGAACAGGAACTGTTCTGGAATCCAACTCCAGAGGTCAAAAGTCAAAGGTTAATCAGACACACATTGCCAATAGAGACGCAAGGAGAGATGGAATCAGAGAGGTCAGTGCTGTGATTTGGTTGACCTTTGGTCATTAGGTCATTATTATGTTCCTGTATTGATGTAAAGCAATAAACAAATCAATCATTATTATATATGTATGACAAAGGTTGGTCCATGAAATAAAAGCTCCTAACTTTCTGCCTCTCGTAGGTAATTGTAGGTCCTTGTTACAGTTTATTTTAGTTTACACAAATTACCTTTATCTGTGATGGAAACTACAAATTAATGTAACTAGCACAAGAAGTGTAATTTTCAAGTATATTTTTAAAATAGACAAATTGGGGGGAATTTTCCAGCCATGCTTGGAAGTTTACAATTGCAGGCTTTGGAATTTTAGCTACTGATTTTAACATGTCCATTACTACAATGGAAAAAATATTAAAATGTTTAAGAGGAAATGCTAGTAAAACATTTTATTAATAATTATTGGTTCTTATACAAAGGGGGAACAACTCCACGGCAGAATATTATCTCCCTTTATTCTCTCAGTTTTTCCAGATTAGTAAAAAATAAGGTAACAAGATTTGTCAAGGATAGTCATTTCAGAATATGTAATAACTGCAATAGTGACCTTTTACCTATGTAAATATGATCCTGCCACGAATGGATATATGTGGAATTAGAATAAATTAAGATGATCCTGCCACTAATGGATATATGTGGAATTAGAATAAATTAAGCATGCATGGTGATTGTTTGCAGACTATGGAAGAATGTGAGCGATGCAGTGATCGCTGGAGACATGCATCGAGCGACAGAAGAGAAGCACTTCTTAGAGGAACGACAGAGAAGTGGAGCCAGAGATCGGAAGGCTAAACTGGAGGACTGGATTCCGAAACACTTTGAGCGGGACATGATGACTGGAGGATGGATTTACAAACACCTGGAGTAATTATGATATTATAAAAACTTGTGTTAGGCCCCCTGTTGCAGTTCAAAAGTAGAGAGTGGTAGTTCTATGGTAGATCATCTGACTTAGTCAAATGTCAAATGTCCAGAGTTTGAGTCAACGCATATAGGTGAGATATTCAATCACTAATTCAATCAATCAATCCAGAGTTTGAACCTTGCGATGTCCGTAGATATCTGGGTGAAATAATTCACTTACACTCACTCTGTAGAGACTAATTCTAGACTGTAAAGAATACAACAGTACAGTATTCTGGCCTGCATTTCACGGAAAGCTTGTATAGGTAGTCTGGGCCTAAATAATGATTTTCGTCATTTCCTGCTATTATAAAGCATGGCGTAAGCCCAATTTAGGCCAGGACTACATTATGACTTTTTCATGAAACATAGACCAGGCCTCGAGATTACCAAATGTTTTGAGTACAATTTCATACTCAACTCAAAGTTTTGTTCACAAATACCCATACAAAATTTGTGTTGAAATCATACTCAAAATGGTTTCGAAACCTCATGGGTATCATTTCACGAAGCTCTCTGATCCACTATGAGACCTTAGCGCTCTGGTAAATGCCTGATCGCCATGTATTAGAGATGGCAACAACAGTGCTATGGTCTGGTAGGAGATACGACAGCTTCATGAAACGATGCCCAGGCCTGAACTATACCAGCTAATATATTGCTCATAAGTTTATTGCAACTCTTTGCATTATCTGTTTTCCTTCTGCCATCAACTATCAAACCACAAAGTAATCCTGAAGGTGACTGGAAGTACGAACACAGTCATATTTTTAAAAAATAGTAAATTGTCAAACTCGATGTTTAGTAATTTCTCGTCTGTCTGCTTCCAGCATGAGGCCATGGGACCCGATCAACGACTTGGTGCAATTTGAAAACGACTACAAGATTCAGACCCACACCCGACATCGGACGGCTGTCGTAAGAACGATGAGCATCACGAGCCTGGAACAGAGCTCCGATAAACAGACGTTCATGTTGTCCAAGATTCCGCGCGGACCGCGAGGAAACACCGGGCGGCGGAGAGACGAGAGCAGAAGCTCGACACCGGAACCGGAAGTCCGACACGAGAGTGATTCCTCCGAGTGTACACGTGAGTGGTTGTGGCACTGTCGTGGACTGTCTAATTGTCACGCGACTGCAGGGATTGTTCCTAGGCTTGCTGACTGTGTTCAAAATATTACTGCATTAGCTTCATACACCAGGCATCCTTGAAGTGCAAAAAGGAGGGGATGGTTGAAAAATGTATAATAATAGCTTATCATTGGAATTATTTGTGCTCACATATGGTAGCAGCAATTATGGATAAGCCTGTTGGAATAAATGGCCCTCAAAACTAAATTAGTATTGGTCTTGAATATATTTTTACCCTGTACAATAAATGGTCATTTGTTTCAAGAGAGATGCTAGCACTATATTGTTAGCACATATGTTGAAGAATGTGAAATAAACATTTTAGGATATATTTATTTAATTATCAAATGTTGACAAACATTAACAAAAACAAAACATTTATCTTCAAATATATATATTATTTTTTTCAGTTCCTGGAGGCAGTCTCTCACAGTCGCCAACGAACGGAAAAGTACGAATGTCCGAAGACAATTTCTCCAAACTGGTGGAACCCATCCTCCAAGTCCAACTAGACATCAGCAAGTCCTTGAAATCTCTTCAACAGCAAGTGTTCAAAGTACAGGAAGCTCAGAAAAGTCAGACAACTCTGCTCGCACGGAATTCCCACCACGACTGGGTTATTCTTGCTGCAGTGCTCACGTTACAGATATTCCTGCAATGGCTGCTACGGTAGACAGCGGTCCAGTGGTATTAAGTGTCCACACAGTCACTGCAATGGGTCAGGTTTCATTTTGTGATCTCAACTCTGGATGCCGATGTCCTGGCTATGGATTTAACCTTTGTTGTGCAGCAGGAAACTGGAGGGGCTCTATAGAGCCGCGAATGTGGCCAATCCCAAGTGGAGAAGGTTTGAAGACACGGAATTCCGACGGAAGAAAAGAAAAGCCTTATGTCTTGATGCAATAGTGGACAATTTTGATGAAATGTTACTGTTCAAGGGGAATGGTGGTACTAAACAGCACAAAAAGCTTCATCATTGTATTAAGAAAGTGTAAATTTTACAATACAGATGTAGGTTTACGGATGTAGATTTACAGATGTAAGTTTTCAATACAGATGTAGGTTTTCAATACAGATATAGATTTACAGATGTAGATTTACAATACAGATGTAGATTTATGGATGTAGATTTACAGATGCATATTTACAGATGTAGAGTTACGGTAACTTAGACTTGGATTTACAAGACAATCGTAAATTTACGATGTTAGCATAGATTTTTTTTATATATTAATGTAGGGTTGCTTTACATATGAACACCATTATGCACTAGACAATGTTAACTTGTGAAGAACACATCTGCCTTGGACACTTAGAAAGGCACACAGAAATGTAATTAAAACTATTCTGAAGTACTGTGTGGTATCTGTGAGTAGTGGACAGTCTATTACTTGACTACTGAATTAAAGAAGTGTACATACAGCAAGAATTACTCTATCCACTATAGTAGATAGGGTACATTGACAGGTGTGGGCAGTTGTTGGTAGGTCAAACGATATGGTAGATATTGTTTTTTCTAATGTGTAATGACATGGTATTGTGTATAGTAAGCAAGGTGTTGAAATATGTTGAAATATAGGGTTGAGTTGATCACACGGTCGTAGGATATGTTAATTTGAGAATTGTGTAATGAAATACTGATCGATTTATTAATATGTGTGTGTGTGTGTGTGTGTGTTTGTTTGTATGTGCGTATGCATCTGTACGTGTGTGCATGCCTGTGTGTGTGTGTGTGTGTGTGTGTGTGTGTGTGTGTGTGTGTGTGTGTGTGTGTGTGTGTGTGTGTGTATCAAAAAAATATAATTTAAAAAAAAATAGATATATATA
>JAUTBT010049711.1:0-34580 GCA_032361225.1 Lepetodrilus schrolli | reverse complement strand
TGTAGCGCTTAGAGCATGCACTAGTGGGTGGATTTAGCGCTTTACAAATATCCATATTATTATTATTATTATTACTATACACATGAGAATGACAATACACACACACACACACACACACGCACACGCACATCCTAAAACGAACTGTAATTAAGCGTTAAGTTGTGGCTCTGCATTTGCTAGCCGGATTTTAAATGCCATCAAATCCTTATGCTAGTAATGCGCGGATATACTCGGTAGTATTCTATGGCATATAAAGTAGTCCATGAGTCCCCGGAAACTGTTCAAACTATATATACACTGTATATAATAAAAATAATATATATAAATAAAATTTAAAAAATACAATAATTGGGGTTTAGAGCCACTTTCAATATTCTTTCACTTATATCAAAGCTTGTCAGTTTAGGGCAGGAGGAAACCCGCACCATCATTTGCGCTCAATCTTGCAGTAAGCCTGCGGGCACTGGCTGACACTGACAACACAGACAATGGATTATACAACTGTATTGCCACTGTTACGTAAAGACAGCGCATCCCATTGTGGTCGCATAAGAAAGGTAACTTTTGCTAACATTGTCATTGATGCCGGCGTGGGAGTCTCAAAACCCTCCCCCGCCCCAAAACACTCCCCCCTCGAAGCCTCAATACACTCCCACGTCCCAAAACACTCCCCCTAATTATGTATATGTTTAAATAGAATTTTAAACAAACAATCATAAAATTTAGTTGATTTAAACAAATTTCCTTTCGTTAATTACAATCAAGGTCGCATCTTTTGCGTATATGATCGGAACAGAACTGGATACTCGAATTACATGAGCCAATAAATATGTTCCTGATCTTAGTTTCACTATTTTTGTTTTATGTGGAGCAACACTCATGTAGGATATCAAAATCCTTTTTTTAAAAATTAAATGTTTTGTTTGTACAAAAAACATCACTGGAATAAATACTGTTCAAGTCATATGAATGCCGATAAGATCTGTAAATTTCTCAATTCAATGAAAATTACCGTTTTCAATGCAACATGAATTATACATACTTTATGTGCATAAGCGTAGTGCTTCGGGATTCGTTAACTATCAACTTAATGACAATAGTTTGTATAGTAAGTGAAGATGTTATGTGGGTTAATTGTCCTGAAAATTTTAGAACACAGATTTTATGCCGTATATACATGGATGGGTTCCAATAATTTTGACAGGACATGGGAAGAAAAGCGCCGATTTCCACAGACAGTAATGCAATTTCACTCCAATTTTACATGGAAAAAAATCATTTACAACAAGGAAGTTCTAAGACCACCATAGACCAGTCCATTAGATTGCATAGGTAAAAAACTCTAAACATCTAAACAATAGAATGCTATTTTGGTTAAATATGACGGACTATTGGCAACTACATGTAGTTTGTTTGTATAAACATAACCAGGTAACTATATTATCGTGTACGTATTAAACTTAAAATGTGACCATGCGGTTATGAATACAGATGTCTCACCGGCATCTTGGATTGTTTACCGTCGATGTTTTCATATCTAAAAATGCAATTTTGCATTTCATCAATCTTAGCAGTCTAAACTTTACTTAGCACGCTAAATTAGTACATGTAGCAGACACATCATCTGTCAAATATTGTTTTCAAGAGTAACTGATTTTTTAAAGATATGTAACGGATTTGTTAAGATAGGTAACGGATTTGTTATGATCTATTTTTCTTGGGCAACGGATTTGTTCTCGTTTTGTTTCATATATTTTTAGGATGTCAGATGGCAGGCATAGCACGTGCTAGTACTGCTGTCAGGCGTTACAAAACAGCGAGTCTGTCCTTCAGCACAGCACCAAGAAATCTTTGAAGAATTATAGATATAAATGATACTGACCCATATTCTCACGTAATATTTATCTTTTTATCCCATTCACTTCTTCACCGTTGACTAGAGAGAACCGCACGTGGACGAAATGTAGAATGTCGAATACCGTATCTGATATCTGGATAGAACACATATCCACCAGAGAAGAACTCCGAGCTACGCTAGACTCCCTTTATTTTTGTATCCTGTTACAGTTTTTGTGTCTAGTTCTAAATCCCAGACAGTTGGGGGTAGTATTACATTCCACAACCCTCCCGTTATAATTGGATCACCCCAAACTTGGTTTTTCAGCATACTAGATTTGCTTAATTGCACGTTAATAGTAATGTCCGGAATACCTGGGTTAAAAGGCATACAATTACGGATTTGTTTACATATTGTATGGTCAAATGTGTTTTTACATGAAAGTATGTACATTTGACGTGTCTACACAAGTATATTGGGTACTTTGTTTGTTTCAACGACTACACTACTTGACCGGAAATATTATTATTGTAAACACGCTTGTTTGATTTACGACAGTGCGTGCCATAGGGCCATAAAACACAGAGGCATAGCGCCATAAAACAATCGGACGGACATGGGCATTCGGATCAACCAAACGACATTTATCCCCGTCAAGATATCATATGTCGTGAAGTTGCTACGAGGGTCCAGTAATTTAGTCGGTTAGATGGACTACTAACAACACGGCATGGGATCGTGAACGGCAAAGCAATATTACCAGCCCGAAGTGAACGACTTATACCGCGAAAGTAAATGTTCTAACTTGTTAGTGCTGCATTTATTAGGCTACCTCATCTTTTGAAATATACAATGCCATTCTTTGAAATTGTACATGTATCCGTCATCAGGTCTTCGATCTGTACATTAACGTGGTAAAAACGATTTACAGACACCCGACTGATAATCGTTCACCCGACGGGGGTCTGTAAATTGTTCACCCAGTTTTATAACTCCAAGTGTCCATCGACTATGAAACAAATGGAGTTATTCTTTGTTAATATTTGCCACTTTAATGCACTTTAAAATTAATTTGTCCACTTTATTTATACAGTGTCCAAACATCTACAGTGTAATAGCTAAATGAAAATTACATTTTGGTTAGTTTCTGGTTTTCCCATGTTATTTCATATTGCAATATTTATTCAGATGACCTTTTGTTAACTCTGCTATTAGCCAATCATATCTTGAAATTCCCGAGACATATAACCAGTCTTTAGACTTACCAAATAATTCTTATAGTATCTCATTTATCCTAAACCTTCGTCATAATTGGAGTTCACAAAAGTTCACTTATCTTGCCTTCATGTCTAATTGTTTGATCTAATTGGTTCACACCGGAAGTTGATAATAGCCTGTGTATACTGTTTGAGCAGCGGAGACTCCCGAGAGGGAAATACATTTCTCAGCGGAGAGTATAAAAACACTTATACCCCACCATGTGACCCATGTCGCATACCAGGCAACGAAGGTGCCGACAAATTGGCAAGAATTCCGGCATCTCCTCACGTTGCGCCGGAGGGACGGCCCACCTCCAACTCCTCCCCTTTCTTTATCCCGTAGCCCCATTCCCTATGCTGCATAAATGATTTAATTCATTTAATTCAAATTGAAATTTGTGTATGGACTGGACTATACCCCTCCTGACACTACAACTTATGGTACTCAAAAAAACTGTCCAAAGTAATGCAGAGGGTAACAAGAGCCACTTTATTCACTGAAAAGAACAATTCACCGAAAAGAACAAAACTCGGATCCACATTGATTGTTCTTTATTGACAAGTTGCTTTGTCCTCATTACATTTGGTTCATTAGTACCAACTTCATTGGATGATGTGCAAATCTATCCATGCGCATTCATCAACCATTCAACAACTTGGTCCAGGGCAGCCTAGAAACATTTTCAGTAAATATAGGAATAAATTAGCAGTTTTTTCTCTCTGAAAATACAGTATGAAAAAAAATCAAGATCTGTATGTTCACAGCTGGCACACAAATCATCGCAGCAATGTTAGTCGCCTTAAATATACTAAACTATTTAAAAATGTGGATAAAATAAGGAAACATAAAACAGCACTTTTAGCAATGTCTATGAAATGCACACAAACATGACTTCAGCATCCCTGGATATCAATGAAGTTTTCTTTTATATAATTTTTTTCCCCTTCTTTATACATTTTAGATCATATCTTTTATAGCTCGGTGCACTGTAAAATAGTCATAACCTAATCAAGTACGAAACATACTTCACAAGAAACGAAAAACATAATCTGTAAAGAAAGAACTTTGAATGAGACAAAATGACTTGATGGTAGGAGTGCGTCACGACACAAAAAGACAGTGCCAGACTTGGTAACCGATGAAACAGAAGACATTTTCCGACGATGATTCTACGTATTTGCATCGTTTTCCGTATGGGAAATTGAAAGAAGTCGCAATGCAAGAAACTGGTATCAGTATCGAACTAAACATTTGTTTTGTACAAATCCCTTCACGAAGACGCATATTAGATAATAATGTATAAAGTGTTGTTATTCATAGTGCTTTAACTGTACAGGTCATCGTCGTCATCTTGTGCGAAGTTTCCGCCTTCCTGATTGCCCTGACCACCCTGGCTGGAACCTTGACTTGGACCGGTCGCTCCCGGGAATCTGGATACAGGAAAACACAGATACGGTAAAATGTGAATATGGCAAAATATGGATAGGTAAAAAATGGATATCGAGTATGGCACCAGACAATTGTGATTTCAGCAGAAAACAAGACTGGGGTCTGGAGGCTGTCCAGGGAAAATGAATTGACCCGTGGACAAATAAAGTCGTGCATCCGTGGTAAATTGCCATGCCTAGAATATTGGAAAATGGGAAATATGGATACAAGGAATTGGGGTTTAGAACCGCTTTTCAAGATTCTTTCACTTATATCCCAGCTTGTCAGTTTATGGCAGGTGGAAATCTGCAACATCTGTAGTGCTGAATGTTGCAATAAAAACATGAGCCTTGCAAAGAACTTTGTATCCCTAGTTCAATTGAATGCATATCCTCTATAGTGTAATAATACCTGAAGTTTCCTCCAAAGCCTCGACTCTGTTGCAGTGTCTGTGCGAACATCTCGTACTTCCTGATGTCGTTATCGCTGACGGATCTCCGGGCGTACTTCATGGCTTCCTCAAAGTGGATGCGAGTGATCTCTGGCACTGGATCGAACTCCTCGACCTCCTGGGAAATGTGCACATGCAAATTTTCATGTATTGCTGTAAATTTCATATTCAATATAGGAATATTAAGGACATACAATTTTAAGCAGTCAATTAATGCAGTCAATTAAACTAGCTTAGTCAAAGGAGCGGAACTTATTCAATTTTTAATTCAGGTTGCGATTCACCGATGATTCTAACAAAGGAAGATCACTCACCATATCAGCCTCTGGATTATCTGCCCTCTGTTTTTCCATTCTGATTTCTGCTTGGATTGAATCGCGGATTGCCAACTTGCAGGCTCTCTGGCAGATTTCTGTCAAATCAGCACCACTGAAACCATGGGTCACCTTGGCCAGATAGTCCAGGTCAATATCCTGAAACAGTTTAACCTGCTGTTAGTGCTAGGTCATGGACTATCCTGTGGCAGTTAGAAAAGGGTTACCCACTCAGACACATAACAACACTCTGAACCGACAAGTCCTTGCTTTACCCCTTTAATGCCAAGCGCCAAGCTGGGGAACAACAAGTATCATCTTTTAATATCTTTTGGCATGACGTGGCTGGGACTCGGGAGTACATGCCGCTATCTACCGCTCTCCAGGCTGATGCTCCAACTGCTGTGTCATGGAGGAAGTTTTGTGTCCATTATCTGAACGATTGTGATCACTTGCGAACAATGGCGAGCAAGGCAGTGTGTGCAATATCTGCAAAACACCTGCAGCAAGCGCAAAAAGCATTCTCAACCATTTGCAGTGAACACATTTCAGGCATTAGGGAATTGGTAAAAGAAATACTGGAATTTTGGACACAAATTTGTAATACAGGCATGGAATGAATGATTTGGTGCTCAACATCCCAGTGGAAATCTGTAACCCACTCGTGAATAGAATATTTCACCTTGGACACTGGCGACTTTCTCAGATTGGCCTTCAGGATGGAGATTCTGGACTTGTCGTCAGGCAGTGGAATGTAGATGAGCTGATCTAGACGTCCAGGTCGAAGGATGGCAGGATCGATGATGTCAGGTCTGAAACAGGAAACGTACACTTGTTCTACATATACTTTGTGTTCTCATGACCAATGCAAACAAATGCATCTCTTTCAGCGTATAGGGACAGTAAGTCTAGTCAGGGTAATTTCCGGTGACACCCAATTGCAGATATAACATTAAATACTTGCTAATGAAGGTTATGTGTAGTGAAAATTGGTACAGCATGGTTTTAAATGGAACTATGGAGCTTTGATAAAAACATAAACCATGAAAATAACCATGAACAAAATTGCGCGGTTGCTAATGAGGCTTGCAATGGTTGCTATGAATGATGTCACAATGGCGTTTAGATATTTGACCAGTTTATGTGAACGGATTCTTAATGAATCTCGGGCTATCTCATGTCAACTTACTGTCCCTATTAAATCAAAACCTCTTATCGTTAATCAGCAAATTTGAAGTGAAAGCTAATGAAAAAAATAAGGTGCCAACAGCGATCCCCCGGTATATTTAGATATCTGCACCGCCAAGGAACCAATTCAATGAGTAGACACGTGGATACCGACCTGTTTGTCGCACCGATGATGAACACGTTCTTCTTAGCACTCATTCCGTCCATCTCAGTCAGCAGCTGGTTGATGACTCGGTCAGCAGCACCGCCTGAACGAGAATGCCAGAGTTCACATCAATAATGTGTTCCCTTGTTTGAAATGGTATTAGAGCATGCCATTTTCAAGATTATTAATTATATATTTAAATATTATGATCATATGATGGCATACCATTTTACAGTTGGAGAGGGAAATAGCTGCAACAGCTGTAATGGTAATTATTACAGTAAACCTGAAAGTACCAGATCATACTGACCAACTAAGAAAAGCATTTTGTGCCATATCTTACAAATGCATCAGTAATCCAGCAAATAGAACACATGGGTATAATTCACATTACAGTGTTTTGAGTCGTCACTATCCGGACAAGCAATGCATATTTATTTAGAATTAAAATTTCCCGATTTATGGATATTGATACAAATATATATATTTTTTTAATTGGAGTTTAGAGACGCTTTCAAGATTCTATCACTTGTATCACGGCTTGTCAGTTTTCGGGCAGGAGGAAACCCACAACATCAGTAGCACTGAACATTGTAGTATACTTGCGAGCACTGGCTGGTACTGACGGATCATGATAAGATGTGCCATGGCACATCTTATCATGATCACATCAGAAAGGTAACTTTCGTGAACATTGATACCAGGCTCCCGGGACAGGATTTGAACCCGGGCTCTTTGGCTCTGGTCCAAATATTCTACCATTGCGCTACCACCCACCCATATGGATACATAGAAATACTGTTAATTGGATACATTATTGTTGGATACTAGTTAGAATACAAGCAATTACCTCCATCACCGACATTTCCTCCACGCGCCTTCGCTATAGAGTCCAATTCATCAAAGAATAACACACATGGAGCTGCAGATCTTGCCTGAAATAACAACATAGGGAAATAATGCCTTGGACATGGTAACATTATGCACTTCATAGACATTTAAATAATGATTGTTAATTTAAATAGTGATTGTTATCTATTTGAAAGATGTTATTTTCTGAATGAATGTGTTCCCTTTCCAAATGAGAATCAATACGGAAACAAACAAAAAAATCTGTAAAGTTTCATAAAGTAATAATAAGACATTAATTGTTTTTTGGTTGGCAAGTTATAAATTTTGTAGTGCTAATATTTATAAAATAAATTTTATTTTTAATTTTTTAAAAAGGATTAAAAATAAATCAACATAAATGAATCAATAAATTAATACACAAAGAGATAAGTATAAAAAAAAGAGTTATTTGTAGTACCAATATGCAAAGAAATTGCATAAAAATATTTTAAAAAAAAAATAAAAAAATATATATAATACAGAAATAATAATAGCGAGAATGCTAGTTCAAAAATCGTGTACGTACCTTGTCGAAGATGTCTCTGACGTTGGCTTCAGACTCTCCAAACCACATGGTTAGCAGTTCGGGTCCCTTGATGGAGATGAAGTTGGCCTGGCACTCGTTTGCAATGGCCTTAGCCAGCAGGGTTTTACCGCACCCAGGAGGGCCGTAGAACAGAACTCCCTTAGAGGGCGTCATGCCAAACTTGAGGAACTTCTCTGGGTGTTCCACGGGATACTGTAAACATGATGTGCAACATATATTTAAAAAACAGCAAGCTAAGGACTGCCCATGTGTGTGTGTAAAAATAATGAGAGGAAAAATGACCAGCCAAAAAATACATAATAAAATGAATGCCTTGGTAATAGCAAGAAAAGTAGTACGGTCAAATTTAAGGATTTTTGGGTTAGAATTACGAGATAAAGATGTAAAACAACCCCACCCTCTACATTATCTTGTATCCATGATGTCGGCAACGGGATCTATTGGAGATGCAGTGATTTTACGTATGCTTTAACAATGTAAAAAGCTTTTCATTTTCAAGAATGAACTTTGCATGTATACGACGCATACAGTGAAGTCAGAAATTCTCTATAATTGAGGAGGCCAGCCCATGGCGATTTGAAAAGAGCAGCTGTAACTGCGCTGCCAAATTACTTGGGGGTAGGGCGCATGTTGGTACACTTGAGGAAAGTTAGTCGGCATACCTGTACAAGTTCTTGTAGCTCTCTCTTGACATTCTCCAGACCTCCAATGTCCTCCCACGACACATTTGGCACCTCCACTGATGTCTCTCTCAGAGCACTGGGGTTGCTCTTACTTAGAGCCCACTGAAGAATGACATGTCGATAATTAACTACTATTACAATTTTCTTTCCTTTGTAGACAAGAGAAATCACAATTTCCTTAATTTTCAAATCATATTTTCCTCATTGAAAATATATTTATTATTATGTTTCCTCTTTAATTTTTGTTTGTTACAAGTGATAAAGGTAGTGAATTATTGTTTTACATCACAGCAGGAATCTATACATGACGTTGTGATGAAGGAATATGGCAGTGTGTGTCAAAACTTACTCTGAAGTTCTCCATGGTGACAGCGAGGGAGTCTAGGACCTCAGCGTCAATGGTTTCATCGTCGAGGTCAATGAGGTCCATCTTTTCTCGGATTTGTTGCAGGGCAGCCTCTGAACACAGGGCTGCAAGATCAGCTCCTACGTGGCCGTGAGTCTCCTGTGCTATCTGAACGGACGGCAAGAATTCTAGGGTTAGTGCTTAGGCATTGGCAAAACTGTTGCAGGACAATTACCAAGAAGCGATCACAAAGCAGACCTGCCTATATTAACTTAATTTGGTTCAGGATCATATTTTCGTATTTTGCAATGTTTTGGGTGAAATATAAGCAAAATTTGAATAGGTACGCAGCACCGACAAGGCTGGTCATCATTACTATTAGCAGGAATGAGAATGGGAAATTGTATTTTCAGCTAAAACAGTTGGGATCCAGGAGCCGCTGGCCACAGGACAGATTCACGAGATCGACCATGGATCCTCCGAGCTGAACATTGGTACATAATTATGGCCTCACCTGTTCCAGATCCACATCATCGCCCAGTTTCATGTTCTTGGTGTGGATTCTCAAAATCTCCAGTCGGCCTGTGGCGTCTGGGATTCCAATGTCAACCTCACGATCAAAACGGCCTGGAAAAAGGGACATAATTCCATTTTCACAACTTGCTGATTAATGTTTGAATATTTACTGGTTAACAACCAGTTATCTCCTTGTACCAGGGAGTGCATCCACACTGCTACAGCGCTTATGCATTCGTAATTACTTTGGATTACAGTACATCTTAAATAAAGAACATCTACCAATTACCATTAGAGGATAAGTGCACAAAGAATTGTATTTTTCTTTCAAATAAACACCAGATAGCTAGAACACTAACATACCAGTCACAATATATCGAGGGATTGATCAGGTGCCTAAACGTGTCACATGATTATATTTTATCTAAGCGTCTTCTGTTTTCAAAGCTAAAATGCATGCTTGAAAGGGAGGGCTTTCAAGCATCTTGTGTCTTCACGACACAATGGACTCCGATACTAATTTGGAGTAATAAATAGAAAACTGTTTTCAATGACGTATCCCCGTTACTAACCAAATCTCCTGAGAGCTGTGTCCACACTGTTGGGTCTGTTTGTTGCTGCCATGACGATGACATGTGACCTCTGTTTGAGACCATCCATCAAAGTAAGTAGCTGGGAAACAATACGCCTCTCCACCTCCCCATGTGTCTGTAACATAGGAAACCAGTCGGCTGGTTGTATTGCAGGGGTAGAGTGCATTTCCAGATAGCCAGGAGGGGAATCTGTTCTGGAAACTGGGGTGGCTTCATAAAAATCTAAGGACCCTTAATGTTAATGAAAATTTTAAATTGTAATAACAAACATTGCTCAACCTTTTCAAGGTGGCATCAAGTGGATTCTTGTAAAGGGGTCATTCCTTGGTAATAATCATTAAAGAAAGATATTAGGTATAGTAGACCTCACTATTGAGGTGTGTGTGTGTGTGTGTGTGAGAATGTATATTAATGAGTTGAACAGAACGTACTATTGAAAATAAAGAGGATTCCGTCATTTGTATCACAACTGGTATATTTTGTTTGAACATGCCTTGTTTATACTATGCTGATTTCCACTGGCTGGTGGTGCTAGCTCAAAGAACATCCTGCTGCAGGTAGAGTTACACTTAGACACATTAATTTGACTGAACAGACCAGGCCTCAAGGTTACTTTTTTTAGTATGATTTCATGTTCAAGCATATGGGGATTTGTGAACAAAACCTTGAGTGGAGCATGATATTGTGTTAAAAAAACTTTGTAATCTTGGGGCCAGTTCTTGCTTTAGCCTGTTAATGCCGACTTCCAAGCACTATCTTTTAACGTCTTTTGACCACTCTCTGGCCCGACAACTATGGAGGCGGTCGTTTAATGGTGGACTTTTATAACTACTGCATTAGGGCATAGAAACCAGTACCTTCAGTCACACGGTGAAGTGATAGCAAAACCAAAACTAACCTTTTCTCTCTTTGGGGCAATGGCATCAAGTTCGTCAATGAAGATTATGGCTGGCGAGTTCTTCTCAGCTTCCTCAAAGGCTTTCCTCAGGTTACTCTCAGATTCTCCAGCCAGCTTGCTCATGATCTCAGGACCTAGAACAAATTACATGAATCATGCAGCCAACAGGGATACAGAACTCTGAATAAAATATAAATAACCGCAACAAGTTGTCTTGATGTAAGAATACTACTGCAGTGTTCGAAATTAAAGGGGGTCCTGTGGTCATTTCAAAGTCTGCCGTGTTAAATGTATCTGTGGGATCCCCTGCAAATTAAATTTGACCACCGCTAACATTGGATCTATGGAGGACCCCCTCCCTCCCTGCCCCTTATTATTTTATTAATTTCTAACACTGCTACTGACTTATCCAAAGGGTTAACCCCACTTGCAGAGAGCTGTAGGAGCATTTATTGTTGCTCTATAAATGCATTACTATTATTATTAGTAGTAGTAGCGTTATATATTACACATGTCTCAACATCCATAAGTCAGTCTAGATGCTTGAGGTTCATGGCTTGAAAACTTGGTGAATTATAGAAAATAACTTTTAAACATAAAATAAACATTTAATCTAGTAACATTTATTATGAAACAGTTAATGTGAAGTACTACATACCATTTATGAGGAAAAAGAAGGCTCCCGTTTCATTTGCAACAGCTCTGGCAATGAGAGTTTTACCGGTACCTGGGGGACCATACAACATGATACCGCGAGGAGGCTGCAATGGACATTTATCAAGTTATCATGTACATCAACAAACTTTTGTGAATGCTATTGTAAAATGGTACCGATAAATATGCAGGCATAGCAACAGACAATTGTGATTTCAATGGAAAACAAACCCGGGCTGCAGGCCCCAAGTCACGTCCAGGGCAAATAAATCGACTCCCAAGACAAGTAAATCAGAGGATTTACGTGGATCCATGGAAAATTGCCAGCATTAAGATGTTTTAGTGTTAGTATTTTACGTCGCAGCAGGAATCTTTCACCTGCCCCTCGGATATACTGGACAGTTGCTTGTACCAGTCTGGTGAAATCCCTTTAATTCTCCTTGCATGTTGACCATTGACCACAGCCAATTAGCGTTTAGAATCTTTGTATTGAATTTCTAATCCTAGCTAAATCAATGCTAGCCTTGACCTCTGATCACCTAGTCATTAACCAGTGATCAAAGCAACTCACAACAGTGTTAAGCTTTGGAGAAAAGACAGAGGGGAGATAACTACCTTGACACCGATGGCCTTGAAGAGTTGTGGATGTCTGAGGGGAAGTTCCACCATCTCTTTGATTTGCGCCAGTTGTTTGCGGCAACCACCGATGTCGTCATAACCAACTTCCTGCATAGCCTCTTCCTCTTCCTGCAAGGGAATTACACAGCATTATGTCGATTCAAAAAACACATTATACTGATATGCATCGACTAGAATAATGTAATAATGCAACAGAATTGTAGAACATTATGTCAACTTAAAAAATACTATTTTGAGCTCATATGAATTTACTACAATAACTAAATTTATTGCTGCAACAGAATTGTAGAACATTTTGTTGATTTGAACAAATATATTGTACTTCCATGCATCTCAGAATCATGTCATTTCAAATTTGTATTTCACTTCCAGTGCAAAATACACACACAACTTACCTCTCTCTTTACAGGCTCTCCCTCACAGTGTATGACAGTGTCTGGAGCTACGATACAGTATGGCAGTGGTTCTGTCTCGATGACCTTGAACTCCACGGCTCTCATGCCTCCTCGGACAAGAAAGATGTCGCCCTTCTTGATTGGCCTGTAGGCTTCCATGAAGTATGGCTTTAAGAAGACTTCAAAGAGATTTCTGGAACAACAATGGAGATAACAGTGACTGGCACTGAAAGATAGCATGTGGTAAAAGCCCGAGTGTAAGAAATCCTAACTTCCACTTTTTTGAATTGGGTTTAAAGATGCATTCAAGATTCTTTCACTTATATCACGGCTTGTCAGTTTAGGGCAGGAAGAAACCTGCAACATTCAGCACTACAGATGTAAACCTGCGAGCATCGGCTGGTACTGACAAGACCAAGGATGGTAATTGCATTGCCACTCTACAGAAAGCACATCCTATCAATATTGCGTGAGAAAGGTGACCTTCGCGAACATTGATACCGGCGGGATTTGAAACGGGAACCTTTGGCTCCGAAGTCAAACGTTCTACCACCAGCCCCTAACTTCCAAGTCATCAGGATACCAGGGTATCGTTTCACGTAGCTCTCTTATCCACAATGAGACCACAGTGCTCTCGTAAGTGCATGATGCAATGTACAAGATCTCATTGAACTTCATGCAATACCCGCCAATTTTAACCACTGATTGGGTTTAACATAGTGACTTGTGGGTTTATTGTCATGTCCCACAGAATAGCATGATCAGAATGTAGTGGATTTCTGCAGTTAATTATAAAAGATTATTTTCCTTTCTTCATATTACATAACCACAATTACTTACCCTGTAAGGCCTTCCACTGTGTCATCCAGGGGTAGAACATGGATCCTTTTGCCATATTTCACATCTGGGCAAGCCTGAATACTGGAAGAGAAATGTCAACTCATTACTGATAATGATAAGGAAACAGCTCTGAAGATTATTTTGCACATATTGTCAGCTTATGGCAGAAAAAAACCTGCAACACATGTAGCACACAGTTGGTAAATGGTCGATTGGGATTTAAAGCCACTTTCAAGATATTTTTCACTCAAAATCATGGCTTGCATGCATATGTACTGCTTGTACTAGTCTGGATTTCCACCAGTTTTTATAGAGTGAGCTTACTTGGAATATCACACGTCGCAGATAGAACATGAACACCCCACTCAGACACAATATACTGATTCTGAGACGACCAGCCTTGCTCAACCTCTTTAATTCTGAGCGCCAAGCATGAGAACAACAAGTACCATGTTTTAATGTCTTTTGGTACGACGCGACCGGGGATCGAACCCGTGACCGTCCGCACTCTGGGCCGATGCTCTAACCCGTATACCATGGAGTCGGCGTTAGTGTTGGTAGTAAATCTGCGAGCACTGGCTGATACTTGTGAACCAAGGATGATACAAGCACAAACATTCTAATTCTAATACGACCACATGTGAAAGGCAACTTTTGTGGTACATTGGTACTTGGATTGTATAACTAATCTACATTTATACATGCGCTGTAAACCAATGATCACATTGTTTTGTAATCCTGGCTGCATTTAATAGAAGGGTTGTATCGGTAGTCTGGGCCTAAATCAAGGTTCTCATCATTAACTGCCATAGCAAAACCATGCAAAGGCTACAGTACGACCCTATTGTGAAACGCTGGACTGGGAGTAAAGACGATCCAACTGCACAAGTACCTGACAATATCCCCAAGTCGTACTCTGAGGTTGTTTCTCACGCATCTGTTGATTCGGATCTTGTCATCTGTGACGGTTTCATCGGACAAAACAATGCACACTGTATCACGTCGCCGTTTGCCTTTAAGAAGAACTGTGTCCCCACGGAACAACTGAAGTTCATCCATCTTTTTCTGTAAACATATCACGTCATGCAATTGTTAATTTTTCCGTTATCAGACACCCATTTCAGTAAACAAATTATGTCCAGATTTTCTCTTTCTACTTTGCGAGAATTCTTGCATTTGAAGATGAATGTGGGAAAATTAAAGGTTTTTAATATCTGTAATATTGATCTACCGATAAAGAAATCATTTGTTGTTTTTACTTCAATGACTTGTTTGTTTGAATTTGTGGCTTAGAGCTGTTTTCAAGATTCTTTCACTTATATCACGCCATGTCAGTTTAGGGCAGGAGGAATCCTGCAGACAGACCAAGGTACCTATGCACTGACCTGTGACAGTGACACAACTGAATTGTCTTCATTGACAGCCTCTTCGACCAGCAGTCTGTTCGGGCGGTCCTTCTTCCTGAGGATGGCTGTAGCCAGATCATCACTGTGAAACAGATATCCACATTTCTTAGTACATTTAGAATGATCTACATTTAATGGAAACGGACAATTGTGATTTCAGCAGAAAACAAGACAAGAGACTTGAAGCCCCAAGCTATGTCCAGTGCAAATAAATTGACCTGGCAAATAAATCAGTGGATTTCCGGGGGAAATTGCCATGCTTGAATGTTAGATATGCCAATACATGGTTGCAGAGATATCTCCAAGCTTGAGTGGTAGTGATAATAATAATAATAATAATAATAATAATAATAGCAACGAGATGTAATTATTAAATTTATTTACATCAGTCAGTGTACCTCAACTTCGGTTACATACAATAATTGTTTGATATCGCTTTGTTTGAATCCGCCATAATTTTTTACATACCTTATCGGAATAATTCACTAGCACTTTTCAAACTCGTTTTATCCATTGTATCCTACGCTAGCGCTTACGCATGCGCATTCATTAATGTATGTTGATGTGAAAAGTCGAAGTCTAATATTTTGTTTTAGACTTCGACTTTTCACATCAACCTACATTAATGAATGCGCATGCGCCAGCACCGGTGTAGGATACGATGGATAAAACGAGTTTGAAAGGTGCTAGTGAATACTGATAAGGTACATAACAAATGATGGCGGATTCAAACAAAGCGATGTCTTATCTATCTACGGGAGTTCCTTTTTGATTTATGATATGTGCATTTCGAGGAGAATTTTGAGATTTTGTGTCGGGTTGTCTGCCGCTGGAGTTTGCATCACACTTTGCTCCCATAGCCTTCATAGGAGGATTATGGCCGGTGAAATGAGTATAGCGAAGCATTATCACTACTCCGCCATAAACAGGGCCAAAGTGATCACCAACTTCCAGGACAAACTAAATTTCTTCTTACCTGTCTGTCATTGTGAAACTAGTTTGTGTTTCACTTACAGGAAAATACATACAACCACTGTACAGTTGTGTATCCGACTTGTTGATCAACAATTTACAGAGACTGCTTTTATATAGACATTAATGACAGTGCAAGTTTGAACTTCCTCCATTCTTGGATCGACACGTTGTTTTGATGACGTCATATCCGTATACACAATCTACTAAAATTATACTATTAGTACAACGGCCGAAAATAATTCCATGTAAACAACATTTAGTTAACGAAACCTCAAATCAAGCTAAACTAAACCTGAATTACAGGCTTCTACTTCCAGACTCGGTCTAAAAATAATCCGTTGCATGATCAGCTGATTAGGGTTTTGGAAACAAAGACATTGTACAAAAGAAAACGCTTTAACGATGCGCTTTTATTTCTTTACCTAAAGTCTTTAATTAGTTGTTCAATTATGAAAAAAAGTATCCCTAAACAGAGGTCAACTTCGTTTTCTTCAAATATTACCCCCGAATCCAGTACTGCGCCGGTGGATGACGAAGTGAAACAAGGACCAAAATTTGCGGTGTTCACGGGGAACACGTGCGATTTTAAATTAAATCTATACAAATAAGACCAGAAAAGTATTCAATATCCGAGGATATGCTTTCCTCTCGTACTTACTTCCCCCCATCAGCCATTTTTGTCCCTTCTCTGTCTGGTGGATCGGTTATCAAGTCGTTATGCCAAAACACTCAAATGCAAGTTTCTGACGATGGCGTCTGTTTCACGTGTGTTCACGGTTGTCCGAGGAATATGTAATTGCTGTTATTATTTATCACTATTGAAAATTAAAGTATTATTTTGATATTATGAAAGTTTGATGAAATTCAAATTTATTTTTATCTAGAAATAATTCTATGTTTATATATGAGTCCACGCTTATCGATGACGTCATGCATGTGTGTGTATTACTCACAGTGTTGACAAAATGGCCGGCATCAGGGGTAAGGATAAAAATACTTTGCGTATTTGTAATATTTTGTAACATAGCGTCCATATTTTTGCGATAATACATGATGTTGGTTTTAGCAGTAGCCATTATTTGATCTTCAACGTCTAAAATCTTCCCATTTTATCTACAATGTCATAGACTAGATATACGATTACTATTCACATGACAGAATTGGTCACAGATCAGTCAGAATTTATTTATAGATTTTGTTTTATGCCTTTTTTAAAATTCAAAGTAATATGTAACAATATTGCATGCATGTTATATTCGGCAATTTCACATTCCCTGCCGTGCTAATTAGCATATAAGGCGTACTTCTGCTCGTAAAGATGCAGGCAGACATATAGCATCAGTTATGTTGCTAAAAAGTGTGCTTTACTATTTTGTTATCTATATGGTACCCTTTAGATACAGAGGATTGCAGTAACATGCATAAAAAAAACCTACGCAACAGATCTCAATGCACAGGGTTCATCACTACATGTGGCATAAATACATGGGGAAGACCGAAATCCATCTAGGATTCGTAGGAATAGATTCATTAACCATTATACTTCAAGTATCCATGCCTATTTTTGAAGGAAAAGGTTATTTTCACATAGTATTTTATGAAATTTCACTGATCACGCTAATCAACCGACACCATCTTGCAGCTATTTATCTCTGGTACCCAGTGACATCACGCAACTGTCATTTCTGCTTTGTGAAGAATTTTCCACCGCAAGGACTGTATGCTTTTGTTTAAATTTTTCACTGTAATACACATTTCCCTCATAATAATATGCATCATCTATAATGTGAGCTCACATGTCCCTGTTGGATGTTAGCTTTGCTTGCTATAAACTATCACCAAATGCCATGAAAAATGCACACTATTGCTGACGAAGCTAGCTGCTAATGGCTGTAAAACAGCTTTGCTCATGCATGACATATGAATGTGAAATTGTCTAATGGGCTGAGTTCCAGAAAGGGTTTTTACAGAAATTATGATGGTGAGTTTGAATGCACAGTCGACATAGCAATGAGCAAATGTAATTTTATAAGATCACTGTTCACTGTTCAGTTGCAATGAGTGCAATGGTAGAACGTTTAGCCAAAGGCCCCGGGAGTATCAATGTTCGCGAAAGTTACCTTTCTGACAAGATATTGATAGGATGCGCTGGTCTGTTGGTACCAGCCGGTGCTCGCATGTTTACTGCAACATTAATCACTACGGATGCTGTAGGTTTCCTCCTACCCTAATTTAGACTAAACCCCAATTTAAAAAAAATAAAAATAAAAAGTTAATTTATTTAAGGTTCCAAATTTATCATTGTTTGCTGAAGTCAGAAGTATATGAATGATTTGCAAGTGCTGGTGAAACTTATGTGGAGCTTGTGACAACATTCTCACCAGAGTTAACCAGCACGCTGTTCATCATTCAGTGAAGAACCCAGGTGCAGTTCCTCAATAGTATAATAGTAATTACTATGTTTATATTTCTTATTGGCTACGGACAGTTCTTATAATTTAAATGGTGAGAGGAAGACAATTAGATAATTAGCTTGTATGTGTCCATACTTTTGAAAATAAATATTGTTTCAAATGCAAAATAACCTCAACATTTTGGCAGTTTTAATACATATGTATTGTGTAGGGTGTATGTCATCTTAAAGCTTATCTAATTTTTTAATTATTTATATTTAGAAGGTATATTGCAGTTGGTGAATGCTAACAGAATGCCTTTTGTATTTTTCATAATTTGCCGATCCATTGGTGTCCTCTGTCTTTAGCGTAAGTAACTGATAATATCAATTCAGGTTTTTCTAATTGCTAGGATTAGGAAATATTAGCTTTAAAATTATTGAAATAGTAATACCGTACTCTTTATCGTAAATATCATTCTTCATGTTACATATGATTAAAACAATATCCTTTTAGTAAATGTTCTGATTGATGTTGACAGGTTGATTGGTCTGGCATTTTCGGCAGCAATAGGTGTGACACTTTTGGTTTTGGGATGTGCCCTTCCCCAGTTTAGGTGAGTTTGGAGTTGCTTCCTGATATGTATATTAATCATGTTGGTGAACAATAGCCCAGTGGTAGAATGTTTGGACTTCAGAGCCAGAGGTCACGAGTTCAAATCCCTTCCCGGGAGCCCGGCATCAATGTTCACAAATGTTACTTTTCTGATGTGGTAATAATAGGATGCGCTGTCAATACCAGCTGGTGCTCACACGTTTACTGCAACATGCAGCGCTACAGATGTTGCAGGTTTCCTCCTGCCCTAAAACTGACGTGATTTAAGTGAAAGAATCTTGAAAGCGACAACAGAGATGTTGAATCAAACAATCTCAAATAGGTATCATTTTTGGTGGTGCACATTGGAAGGTCATTGGCCATTTTTTAAAGTTTGTAGTCCACCCTTTGAAGGGTGAGGAGAGGAGTGTGGAACAGCATGCATAATGTCTGGGGAAGTTACCTAAATATGTTATTTTCATCATAATATTCATAGGCTGCAATTTTTGCAGTGCATTTATCATCATTAGTTCTTTGGCACTTACAGGTTTTCTGCAACAATATTTCCTATATTAGCTAAATAATCTTGAAATTGGCTTTGAACTCCACAATCTCATGAGAGGTGGTCACCGAATGGGGATATACCTTGTAGTGTGCATGCACGTAAAAATACATCGCAATGTTCCTTGAGAAAACTCCATTAGGGTCATTGCATCTCTAATGAATGTTATCATATAACAACAAAACTATCGACTTAAAATTACTGTAACAATGCAATTTCTATCAAATATACATGATGGTGTACCAAAATGAAAACATATAAAAGTATGATTCTGGCATGTCTGTGAGAGTTGCTTTAATTAGAGTGTGAACTTTAATACAGAAAAGAAAAATGAAATAGGCCACATAATATCTCAGTTGTTGAAATAATTTCCAAAACACCATTTCATGTACATGTATTATTTTTTCACTTTCAACAAAACATTTAAATAAGAAAAAATTATAAAAGGCATTCTATTTCTCTATATCTCTCTCTCTCTCCCCTCCACAGCAACTGGTGGCCACTGTTTGTGCTGTTCTTCTACATACTGGCACCAATACCCACGTTCATCGCCAGACGTCTGGCCAACAGTCTTGACACGTCCAGCAGTGCAGTGGCCGAGCTCTGCATCTTCCTGACCACAGGCATAGTCGTGTCCTCCATTGGCCTCCCCGTGGTGCTCGCACACGTTGGCGTGGTTAGTATCGGTATTCACAAAATCTGAACAATACCTGCTTTGAAAGCTACTGGTCCTTCACCAAAACTCCTGTAGTAAGGTTATTATGCTGGACAAGAGAAGCTCCCGGCCCAAAGGACCAGCAATAACAAAAAAATCCCAGTCCTTTTTTCGAACTGATTAGTATTCATAGTAATGTTTGGCAGAGCTATATACTTTCAACTTTACATGCATTATTATCTCCCTTGGCATCCTTAAGGTAGTCCTAGTACACATTGGTGTGGTCAGTATTCCTAGTAATGTTTGGTGTAATGGCCTAAGACCACAATTAATTTCCTTATTTGTTTATCACTATTTAGAACAAACTAAAAAATTCATAGTAAAAATACTATAGCTACAATATCTTTTTAACTTGATTGATGGTTTCCTTCTTCGGTACACATTTGCTGAAATTTTGAAGGGGGGGTCGACCGGCTCATTTTCCGGCTATTGCTAAGGTAAACACGGTCATGGTCATTTCCCACCAATTTACTCTCCTGAGTGGTGAACATGACCACTAATACAGCCAGGGCACTATGGTCAAATTACGCCATCCTTCAGACACTATGAAGTCTCATAGTAATGATGATAGTGATAATGGTGGCGATGATAATGATAATAATAATGCTATTGGTGATTGTTTCAGATTCAATGGGGAGCCATGGGCCTTGTATTAGCTGGTAATGTGGTGGTATTTCTCACTATTTTGGGCTACTTCATTGTGTTTGCCAATGATGACTTTGACTACAGCATGTGGTGAGCTGGTGTGAACATATAACAAATGACTCGCGTTAAATCTATATCAAACCTCGGTGCATTACTTCATCGATTAACCCTGTGCTCAAGAACGGAATGACCATATTACCAGAATGAGGGTGGCCGGATTGTGCTACGATAGATGACCACCCCTTTTGAGCATATTGGATGTGTCCGCTGTATCAAGAACCAACTATTTTCAGAAGAAAACTAGTGGACAAGGATGATGGTGTTTAACCCTCTCCCTGCTGAGGGCAATTAGAGATGCCATAAAGAGCAGTGCCTGTGTCTAATCCAGCAGGGAAAAGGTTAATTGGGTATACCTACATCCATTTTGTGCAATTATATATGGCTTGTATAATCTTAATTCTGAGCTATTTGTGTGGAATAAGTATGTAGGTGTGCTTCCATTATTAAATGTAAGAAGGATTTGTGGATGTCACCCTTTTATAATCAATAACTATTTGGTTTTCATCATCTTAACTTTCTATTCAGAGGTGTGGAAAATATAAATTTGAATTTCAGGTTTTTCAACAAATCTTATAAGTGCTACCTTCCTGGAGCATTGCTTGAAGTTGATGTTGCAATACAATGATATACTTTTTACCTCGCCACTCATTCTATACCTCCCCTAGAAGTATTAAAGTGACTCAAACACAAAATTCATATTGCATAAACTTAAAGATCTGATGATCCTACCCCAGGTACGGTGATTGATTTCCTTCCAAATGATCTATTATCGATAAATCAACTCATTTTCCAGCCAGTTTGTATATTTACATAAATTGCTGGTGATCTGGTGTGTGTGACCTCTCAACCCCATCTCTCAAATGTCTGACCAAGGACCAATCACAGCGTACTCTTCTAACCACATGACTAACATAGAGGGGAATGCCATGAATAGGCACTATTTTCAAAACAATTGATTGTTTATCATCGACAGGTAAAAGGTTTTATTTCGATGGGTTTGTGTGGCATTTCATGCCTGAAAGCGTATATATTTCATATGACCAATAACATAAACGGGCAAAGGCAAAATCACATTATGTTGGCCACATGTGTTTGAGTCACTTTAAAGATAAATTTCATAATTTAAAACACATGACTGTATTAACTCTCTACATGCTGAAGGCAATCAGAGATGCCCTAAAGAACAATGCCTGTGCCTAATCCAGCAGGGAGAGTAACCCTCTCCCTGCTGGAGTTACACTGGGGATCAGCATTTCATAGCAAAATTGTACAATTTATATATTATGTGAATGTTATTGAGTATTGTTTCATTTGTACATTGAGTATGAGCATTGTGATCAACACTTTAAAATACTCTTTTTGTAATGTGCACTGTGAAACTGTAGTCCTGGCTTAAATCAGGGCATACGCCATGCTTTTACTATAACCGGAAGTGGCATAATCCTCAATTTACGTCTGGACTGCCGGTGCAAACATTTCAATTGCCTGGAATGATATCTGTGGATTTAATTGCTACTTCAGAAAAAAACAAACCCCGTATTATCTATGGAAGCAGCTGAGAAATATTTTCCGATAAACAGATAGAACAATTGAAAAGTCTTATGACAGACCAATCAAAATTGGAAAACATTTCACAGATAACATAGAACAAATGCTGTGCGATTGATTGTAAACTTGTAAAATTGATTCAATGACAGTTTGTACAAATCTATTGGGTCAATTTGTCTTTCAACGTCTTCATGTCTGGACGAACTGCAAGTATCATTCAACTAGAATCTCATTAAGCTTGTGGTTTGACATTAATTATGAAAGAGTCTAGGAATTGTCATATTATATTATTTAACCTGCAGACCATGTCGCCATTCCACAGAACAATCATAGCGCTACGAACATCGCAATATAATATAAACAAGAGTTACGACCCGTAGCGATACAACTGCTCTCTGGAATGGGGTCCATACACTTTTCCTAAACCATGGTTGGTGTTGTAGTTACCCGGTAGTCAAGTTTTGTCCTGCTTCATATTAACCTTCTCCCTGTGGGAATCATGGTCAATGCTGTATAGGACAATTCTTGTTGTTTGTCCAGCAGGAAAAAGGGTTAAAGTAAGTATTTACAATATTATCTGAAGTCTACTTCAATTCATGAAGAATAAAACTGTAATTCATGCAAAATTATATTTCTATGTAATAATATACATGGAATTGACAAAGTAAACTATAAACTAACAGAAATATCATTATTTAAAATTGGGGCAGCAGGAAACAGTAATAGTTAGTATTTTTATCTTCCGTTTTTCCCTCCATATAACGTGAAACATTTAATTCCTGGATATAAGAATTTTCTATCCCAGTGAAAATTAATCTGGTGAAATTTAATATCGACTTTCTGAATGCAATTCATAACGTTAGAAATGTAATGTGTTTAGTGTACAACGGTAAATTCTTTCCTAGATAACACCATCAGACAGAAATAAAATAGATGGGACTATGATAGTTTCTAATTGAGAAGGTATCAGCAGACATCACCTGCTATCTTTGTTATCGTCAGACATCACCTGCGATCTTTGTTATCTTCTTAACATTCTCTCGGCTAGATTAAACAACCATGGCCTTGGAGGGCATTTATGATTGCCACCAGCATTGAGAGAGTTAATAGCCGGTCATGTCACAAGTCCTTTTTCAGAGATTAAATATTTTTTTCTCAATGGTTACAGAAGGAAACTTAATATATCTTTATTGAAATCGTGCCATCTTCATTCATTCCATTCATATGCTCACATCAACATCTTATCATCGACTAACTTCCATGCCCAACTAGGCTTGTAATTATTTGATGCTTATTTATATCCCATGTTGTGAGTTTATTTATTAATATCAGATTCATAGTCCGTTTCATGGACAATTGTCATAGCATGAAATATGTACTTGAAATCATTGTTAATACTTTGTGACAAGTTTCTGAAAACTTTAACTTGCCATATCAGTTCAGTTTTCAGATACCAATACGGCCATAGCTATTTGATTCCCTGGTTTATGGATTCGGCAACCGTTTATTATATTCTGCTGACAGTGTACTAGTTTTTAAAAGATAATAATAATAAATGGTGAAGGAACAGGTTGTATAAGCCATCACTAGACATGAACAAAGACCAACAGGCAATGGTTTTGAAACCAAATTGATTTACTGGTAAATATGTAGAACAAAAGTATAATTTATATTGACAAGTAGCACTTTCAAAATAATTGTGCATGAAAATTTGCACAATTTATATGAATTGTTGTTTATGACGATTATATTTATTTTCTGTCAACCGTCCATTCATGAGCTCCAATTATTATTATTTTTATATTGCACCCGACCGACTGGCCAAATATTTAATTATATTTATTTATATTTTCACCCGCCCGAGCCAAAATTATCACAGAAAAATCTGTAAACCAGGGAATAAAATAACTATGGCCTAATGAATAATGAAATTTAGTGTAGCGCAAAGGATCATCCCTGCTGGAATTTTACCAGTCTTGAGCTATATTGAATACTGACATGGGCAATTGTTCAAGAAATTGTTCGCATATTTTGTGCAAACCAACCACGTTTAGATAAATGTGCCTTTGTATACTTGTGTATATACTATCAATGTCAACTTGGCCATTGGTCTTTAATAATAATAATTTTTTCATTATTTTAACAGTGGTTAATTTAGTCAACGTATCTTTGCATAGTCTTACTTATTATAATTCTTATTTTAAAATAGCTTTTGCATTTATGAATATAACATAATAGTGCATTCATTGAACAAGACAATTTTATGAAACTTTGTTGATACTAATTTAAAAAATAAAGTCTAATTATGTTTTCTTCATTCAAAATGGTGATCAATATTGTAGAAAAAAATATAAGAAATTTAAACACAACAAAACCGAAGAAATAATGTTATATTTTTATTACTTCATTAAAAAATAATCTAATAATGAGTGAAAATATTTTGCATATTATAAATGTCAGTGAAATATTTTAATGGATTTCAAGAAATGTTAACCAATATTAACCTTCTCTCTGCTGGAGACAATCATAGATGCTCAATAAGAGCAGTGATCATCAGTAACCATGGTAACCCAGTAGGGATATGTTTACAATTTAAAACCACAATAGATGTAAATAAAGCATTAGCTCTAAAGTATGTTTGAACTGACCATGTTTAAAGTTTTAAACTTGTGAATAGTGAAGACAACTTGTCGAAGATCAAGGCTTAATTGATACAATTATGCACAATACATTGTATAAATGTAAATCTATATACAATCAAACAAAGTGCTATGTGTTACTGTTTGTAACGGATCTCGTCTAAACCTGTTGTGTATACACTCTCGATGTTTGCATGTATATGGAGAAAACCTTTGTAAATGTACAGTCAACTGTCGCCGTTATTGTAATTTAAAAGTCCATATATTTGTAATATTGTACAGAATAAATGTCATTGTTTACTAGCCGGCTAATTGTGTTCAATTCTGTAATAGTGCTATAATAATACTATTATTGTCTGTAACATTTCAGTGATATTGTGTGGCAGTCTGGTTTTTATGGGAGGAGAACATGTAGCAACAGTATCACTGAAAGACCAATGAAGCCATGGCTGTTGCAGCTTACCACCCACGATGATAACTACAGCAGGCTCCCGTTTCACAACAGCCTCCTAACTATTTGACAGCTCCTAAACCAGTGCTAAAAGTTTATTGCCTCGAAACTGGGTCATAAAGTTAGAGCTCCAAAATTTTAGATGTTTTTGTGAAATTGGGGCCATGGGCGAGTTCAGGCTGCACTACAATTTCACTACACTACACTATGCTATTTTTCTACAAAGTAGTGTTTGGCTGAACGGGTTCGTAGGAAAATAGCTTTGGGGTTTCTTAAAAACACTACCGGGTCCAAACCCCTAGTGAAAAGTGGTACTACATAGTACTATATGCTGGCAGAATGGCTTCCATAGCACTGCATAGTTTAATGAAGTGAAAAGTAGTGCATCTTGAACACACCCCAGATTTGAAAGACATTGCATTCCAATACTGCCTCGTATGACCGAGAAACAGACTGGGGAGCATTTAATTAACAGCAATGGTTGACAAATCTTATCAACAGTGGTGAGCAAGTCTCGAGCCAAACTAAGCTATGCATTCATGATTGGCAAAATTCTTGCCGCAAGCACCACAAAGTGTTCTCATTTGTTCGCAGTTATTGAATGGACCCCTGCTCATATGTGGGGAAACTGGGGGCCTATTCTCGAAATGTACTTCCTATCTTCTTAGCCCTACTATACATTTTCATAGCCCTACTATACAATTCTTTAAGATTGTTGTACGATCGTAAGAACATTTTCAGAATAGGCCCTCAGGTCTCCACTGCAAAGAAGAACCCAGGACACCAGACAGGCTTCGAACTCAAAATCTCCTTGTTTGTTATGATACATAATTATGATCATAACTGACAAATCTCCTTGTTTGTTATGATACATAATTATGATCATAACTGACAAATCTCCTTGTTTGTTATGATATATAATTATGATCATAACTGACAAATCTCCTTGTTTGTTAAAATATATAATTATGATCATAACTGACAAATTTTCATGATCCTCTGCCCCATTGTTCAATTTAATTATGCAAAATAATATTCATTGCGCGACAAAAAAAAATCTGGTTCAGTTTGATTGCTATACAGCATTCCGAGACGTCATCATCTGTCTTCAACAGACTGTATCTTGTGATTGGTATCACTCTGTAGAGGGCGCTGTAAAGGGTGTGCCAATAACTGCGCCATAAACACATGCAGCTTGGTGGGATTTCGTGAGATTTCCAAAATGTATGAAAGTCCTTTGATGTCCAGCTCGCAGAGCTTGTTGAATGACTCCTGAAATTGGAACATTTTCAATTATGGGTGATATTATAACACATTATAAAATATTGTATTGATACAGTTAGCAATTGTATTATGATGAGTATTAAACAGGACAATATGATCAGTAGTAAATAACTCCACAATGCATGAAATAGTCAAATGTCAGTTGTACACACCCCAAGGAGTAGAGATGGGCAAGTGAAAGCACATTGATCCACTGACTGGAGTAATAATTTTTCTGAGCTACTGAGAAGCAGCATGTTGGAAGATAGGGGCCCTACATGCATATTAGCAATCTGAAACACCTATAGTGTATGTTAAAATAACTGACCGTTTTCAGACAATTTATCAGAATCAGTAAACTCCAGATATTGATTCCTGGTCCCCAAGCCAGATTTGAACTCGGGACCTTTGCCTCATTAGACCGACAATTTACCACTGTGCTATCCTATGTCCAGATACAGGCTGAATAGAAACTGTTAATATGCTATGGCTAATTTTAGCCATTTGCTGACTGCGAGCCACTGATCCATGACCTATCGACCAATCGCTGACTGCGAGACATTGACAACCCACTTCACACTTGTTATCCTCTGACACAGGCTGGTGTATGTAGAAGGCATCCAGGAAGAAATACGGTGAAGACTCCAGTGACCTCTGCGACTGAATTGTAAGAAAGTTACATCAGCATTCAATGTTTGTCAGTAAACTTTGTAACTGTTATACTTTCAACTAAATTTCAACAATACACTGTAATATTCATGGGATTTATGTCTACTGATTTACTTGTAAAAGTATTAAGAAATATAAAAATATTTGGAAGGAATGGATTGACAGAAATTTACATAAATTGCTGGTGAGCTAGAGTGTGTGACTGTCTCTCAACCATCTGACCGAGGACCATTCATAGCGTACTCTAATAACCATGTGACTAACACAGGGGAATCCCTATGAATAGGCAACATTTTCAAAATAATCAATTGTTTATCATCGACAGGTAAAAGGATTTACTACGATTGATTTGTGTGGCATTTCATCCCTGAAAGTGCTGACTCTTGCAATTATAGCTCTATATATTACATATAACCAATAATAGAAACATGCATAGGTAAAAATCACACTACACTGCCACACCCAACACATAGTGTATGTCCTTTTAACATACATTCCTGCAGCATCACATCAAGACATATACCTCTCTGTCTGTCAAGTTGAGCTGACACTGTGATCTGCCGTATATCAAGATCGTCCGCACTACATACGGCGGAGGAATAACTGACTGATCTCCGATCACCACAGGGATTTCCACATTCTCCTTCCTAAATAAAAAGTTCTTGTATTCAAAATATTAAAAAATCTGATGGAAAATTATTGCACCTCAAAAATAAATGTTCAGTTATCACGATTATTAGGGTAATTACTGTACTACAGTTCATGAAAAAGGTAAACAAAGGCACATTACCGGTATGTACTCGCCGAAGATGAAAGTCATGACATTTCAAATGTCTGACGAGCATCATCCAAGATATTATTTTCATGAGATTGAGTAAATGTAAATAACACTGAACTCACAGGGTATCGAAAACAGATGACAGATCGAATGACTCGCAATCAGATGTCTTGTTGTACTCATCTAGGAATTGAATTATCTCCCTTGTGTCACGTGTGAAATCACAGACCTGAAAGAACAATATTATTGGAATACTCCCCAGGATGTTGAGGTGTAATGAGCGCCCACTCATCCATTAACCAGGACAATAACAGTTTAGCAATTTGAGCAAACACCTTGTACATGGTATCCAGCATGAAATAAATACACGTTAAAATGTTATATGTATATTTTAACTTTGAGGAAAAATATGCCCAATTTAAATTTTGAAGATTATTTGTTTGTATAATAATAATAATAATAATAATAATAATAATAATAATAATCATCATCATCATAATTATAACAATAATGAAAAAATATCTTTATTATCCCGGGGATTTATTTTATGTTAATTGGGGTTTAGAGCCGCTTTCAAGATTCTTTTACTTATATCACAGCTTGTCAGTTTAGGGAGGGAGGAAACCTGCAATATCCGTAGCGCTGAATGTTGCAGTAAACCTGCAAGCACAGGCTGGTACTGACAAGACCAAGGATGATAACTGCACTGCCACTCTACAGACAGCACATCCTATCAATATCGCGTCAGAAAGGTAACCTTTATGAACATTGATGCCGGGCCCCCTGGGCGGGATTTGAACCTGGAACCTTTGGTTCCATAAATACAACATTCTAACACTGTGCTACCACCCACTCCAAAAGGCCTCAGTAAAAATGAAAATGGATGCATATAATACAAAATAATTTTTTTATATAAATAGTTTATTATGATTATCCATAAAATTACAGATGTCTGTTTACAATGATTCATATCATACCCAGCTAGCTTCATCCTGCATAATGACCAGGGCAAATTGATGGTTACTGTTAATTTTTGACTTTGTCTGAAGAAACAGCCCTAGTGCTCTCTTTATCAGATTCAGTGGAGCAAATCTTTCCCTGAAAAAAACAAACAAACCAAATTGATAATTAATCTTGTGAATTAATCAAATGAATCAAATATATGCAGTGTTCGAATTTAAAATGGGTCCTGGGGTCATTTGATCTGTGGGACCCCTTGCAAATTATGAATTTGACCACCATTAATATTGGGCCTATGGAGAATGACCCCCTTGTTATTTTCTTTATTTCTAACACTATATATGTAAACCATTTCGTCAGTCTCTGTCTATTAGATAAGGTTATTTAATACAACATTTACCCAGATTTAGATTTGAAGGTTAATTCGGTCATTTCTGAAGACATGTCGAGACAAATGACCTGAAATAGAAACAAAGTACATTACAGAGTGGGCACTGCACAGATGTCCAAGACTCATGCCCAAGTATGAATGAATGAATGAATTAGTGGCACAGTGGCAATATTTCGCCCATGCCTGAACGTTTTTCCCATTGGTGACTTCTTGGGGCAGAAGCCATAAAACATAAAAGAAAATTTCAATCTTCCAAAAATAATGGGTACATTCAATAACTTTTTAGATACATATTTTTTTTAATTGGGGTTTATAGCCACTTTCAAGATTCTTTCACATATCACAGCTTGTCAGTTTAGGGCAAGAGGAAACCAGCAACATCAGTATCGCTGAATGTTGCAGTAAACTCACGAGCACTGGCTGGTACTGACAGACCAAGGATATCTGCATTGTCACTCTACAGACATCGCACCCTATCAATATCGCAGGGGTAGAATTAACACCTGCCTGTGGGCTTTTTGGCTACAAAGTCCAAACATTCTACCATTGCACTACATTCAATACCTGAATATAGTGAATGCTCATGAACGCTATTGAGCAAGCATCTAGGCAAGATAAGCATTTGCATTCAAAGTTTTCACTGCCCACAGAATTCTCAACCATCCACGTGATATTTCTGATGTGGGAGAGTGTACATGATGTTGTTTTTTTTATTGGGGGTTTCAGTCGCTTTCAAGATTCTTTCACTTATATCACGACTTGTCAGTTTAGGGCAGGAGGAAACCCACAACCTCCGTAGCGCTGAATGTTGCAGTAAACCTGTGAGCACCAGATGATAACTGCATTGCCACTCTACAGACATCGCATCCTATCAATATCGCGTCAGAAAGGTAACTTTCGCGAACATTGATGCCGGGCCCCCCGGGGCAGGATTTGATCCTGGAACCTTTGGCTCCGAAGTCCAACTGTTCTACCCCTGCTATATATTATGATATCCTTGTTGTAGTGAACATGAGCACAGCTGAAAACTGCACAGAGCTGTACTCTAGTGGTGTGTTGTACAAGGGAAACTACTCAATCTTTAACCCAGAAATTGACATTGAACCACACATAGAAGAGTGTGGCTTTGACGGTAAGATTTCAGGAGCGAGTATTGCAAAATATATGGCAATCATGTACCTAAATGGTAGATGTACCAGAATTGGGTTATATATGCAGTTTAATTCAACTTTTGAGGAAGATTTCATGCTCAAGTCGCAGTTGTGTTCACAAATTCCCATATAAAATTTGAGCTTGAGCATGAAATCGTTCTCAAAAGTTTTCATAATCTCGGGGCCTGATCTTGATCTTGTTTATGGTCGTACAGTGAACAAGTCCCCTTGCCCTCCGGGATGGGTCTCCCACAGCAAGCTCTGCTACCAGATCTTCCCTCTGCCGAAGACGCAGCAAGATGCGTCTACGTTCTGCTTCAACAAGGGAGGCTACCTCTTCGCACCACGTTTACTAGCAGCGCTTCCTTTCCTTAAGACTCTGATAGAAGGCGTCCCTGTGTGGAGCCAGTACCAGATGTGGCGCACCGGAGCAAGGGAGATAATGCTGGAAGGTCACATGGTTTTTCCAGACGGCACGTATATGGAGTCGGCAGATTTGGAAAAAGATTTGTACGTCGACGATGGTTGTGTCGTCATCAATATGACGACTCTCACATTGAGTCGATACAGCTGCCAAGATAATGTGCCATTTATTTGTGAATTGAACCAAGGTAAGCAGGTGATACTGGGGTGGTATCATATACTGTGCATGAGTGAAATGATCAGATTTGTATTATGTGCAACGTCGTAAGGTCTTGGATGTTTGTAACAGAATTCATACTTATTGTAGGTTATGCTGCAAGTTTCTGGATCAGTGCTGAACATCATGCAATATTGGTCCACAGAACGATCGTAGTTCTATGAGATTCATAACTCCATGATCGTTCTGTGGATTGGTAACCTGGAATACAATTCATTTAAAGATGTTTTTGGTTAATTAAAATATTAAATATTTCTTTGGGAAATATAGAAACTTTAATATTTTGATATTTGTGTATACAGGTAGATGTATGCAAGTCTGTCAATACCAGCCGGTGCTCTCAGGTTTGCTGCAACATTCAGCACTATGAATGTTGCAGGTTTCTTCCTGCCCTAAACTGACAAGCCGTGATATAAGTGAAAGAATCTTGAAAGCGGCTCTTAAACCCCAAATAAAAAGAACATACGCAAATCTGAATGGTATCGTATAAACTATCATGATATCTATGACATAGTTTACATGTAAAGCAAGCTATTATTACATCACATACATGGTTTATTTATAGATATATTTTCCGGCTGCCACAACACAAGCGAGTCTCCCAAATACACAATATCATCAGCCAATTGGATGTCAGTTTCACAATGTATGGAGACCTGTCGAGGCCAATCACAGTCAATATTTGCGGTGCACGCATCGATGTGCAATTGCTACGACGTGAAAAATTTCACCTCCTCCGGTACCTGCACTACTAGATGTGTGACACATCAAGATCAACTGTGTGGGGGCAATGGTTCCAGCTTCTCGTCTTTTTATAATACAGGTTAGGGGCTAGTGTGGATATAGCCAGGTCACTGCCTTGCATATATATGCAGGGTGAAGTATGCAACCTATTATCAATACACATAATAAATTAATCACAAAAACTGTGGCATTTCCAGTTGCCACCAGCAGAATGAAGCTTAATACATACATACATACATACATACATACATACATACATACATACATACATACATACATTCGTCACGTATGGGTGAAATATTCCCGCTGTGATGTAAAACAATAATTCACTCACTCACTCACATACATACATACATACATATATGTATATTCACAAATCCCCAATAAAATTTGAGCTTGAGTATGAAATCGTACTTTAAAAGTTTAATAATCTCGGGGACAGGTATGGCAGTATACAGTCTGTCCCTTTTCAGATGGCTACAATGACTCTATGTTGACATCATGTGACGAACTATACCTCTATGGCATCACCATGAATGGGCAATATAAAATCAACATTAATAACAACACAACATTAGTCAAATGTCTTAATTACGGTAAGTAATATTTGATAAAACACCATAGTAACATTAAGTTGATACTCCATTCATGGTAACGGCAGGCAAACAACCAATTATGGTACCAGTAGGCCCCCCCCAAAACAATCATCATAACAGTAGGCTGATATTCCAATCATGGTAACAGTAGGCTGATATTTCAATCATGGTAACAGTAGGCTGATATTTCAATCATGGTAACAGCCCGATATTTCACTTATGGTAACAATAGGCTGACATTTCAATCATGGTAATGTGTTTTTATGTAAATTTCACATAAAAAGATATTTGAGCGAGCTTTACTTATTAAGCTATGTGTATCTTAATTTTATTACTAATAATGGGCATATTGTATCAAATCCACATTTGAATGTGCATTCATAGGACTACATTATTACCCCCATCAATGGATCAATGCACCATCACTTGCCTTCTCAACTTCTTGGGGACTATGCACCCCAATGTGTTAAAAGGTTAGCATTCACATGTATATTGACCATAAAACTAATGTCTTCTCCTTTTTGATCAGGTTTGGGCCACCAAGCCCTGCTGGACTTAGAATCTGTGACGGTCAGCGTGTCCAGTGAGAGTGTCGTACACACTGCCGCCATGATCAGGTGCAGTCACTTTCACTGACGTCATCGACATTACAAGCCGGTGGTAGCACAATGATAGAACGTTTGGACTTGGGAGCCAAAGGGCCCAGGAATGTTAATGTTGATCCATTGATAGTGCAACAAGCCCAATTGATAATGCAGATCCACCGATTGATGGTGCTTAACTGTAATACACTGAATATTATTACCAGAATAAGTGAGATGTTATATGTGTTGTCATGTCATAATGATAGTATACCTACTATTTTATTGCTGAGATTCACAGAAGAATCGTACCACTGGTCGGAGAATAAATCAAGAATTTATATCTTGTCAATATATCCTCAACAAAATAAATTAAGGGCCAGCAGAAATTTTGTGTGGAAGCTTTCTACAAGATTTTGGAATTCGGTTTTGTGGAATCTGGTACCATTCTTCTTCCAATGCGTCCACAAGTTCTTGAAGAGTACCTGGAGCCTGTAGATATTTAGAAATTCTCTGTTAAAAGTTATTAGCTCAAATTCATATGTCCAAAAAGGCTACTGGCCCTTAATTAATTTTGTTTAGTATAGTAAAAGCATGGCATACGCTTGGATTTATACCTGGACTAAATGAGGTAGCAAGTTATATTGCTAATACTGCTACCTAATTCCAATTGCAGTCTGTTCTCGGAAGGGAAGATCCCAAGGTCATGGCACCCTGATCTCTCTGACCTCTCTGACCCCTGGGTTGAGGTCAGTCTACTGGGGTACTACTTGGTCAAGGCCGTCTTCATGCAGGGTAAGGGATGTAGTCAATAACGGCGAACTCTCATGAACAGTGACAAGCAATCCTCAACAAACTATAACCAATTAATGCATGTAATGTCAACAAAATGTTTGTTGCCTGTGCAAAAGAGCAACTTCTTTTTAGGTGTCCTAGAATAAAGCTGCTAATCTAGCTGATACTGTAAAAGACATATTTCGCGGACACAAATTTCGCGCAAATGCTATAATTGATATATTTGCGGGAATTAAATTACGCGCATTTGCCACACACACAAAAAATGGGAAAAGATAGTCACTCGCATAATGAACAAAAGTACTACTATAACATTCTCACTGGCGATTACGAACGCAACTAGTTGTAAAGACCAATTAAAATAGGATAAAGCCAAGTAATTAGTGATGACTAGGGCAA